>JBAMJV010007788.1:0-5000 GCA_037951105.1 Echinarachnius parma
ACGGTAGGGAATCATTATCTTTACGACCTTAACTTTGAAGATGAATGTACAAAGCAATGAAAACCAGATACAACTGTTATACTTATAGGAACGCCTTCCTATAGATAATATTTCCAGTGAAAGGAGAACATGGGCACAACGAAGGTAAATAATGATCATGGGATAACTTGATAAACATAAAGGGATAAAATGTTTACCTGGTATTGCCAGTGCAGTTATTTCTAATCTGAAGCGTCGGTCATGTGGGAAACGGTTGAACGAATCGGCGTGAAACTCTACAAACATACTTCCTGCTTTGAACAATCTTTCTGCGGGACTTCCATAGTAGAAGCCAACAAAGGAAACAGGGGTCTGTGAAACGGGCTCGATTTTTAAAACATCGCCATCGTACAGCGAGACCTCGTCGAATGATACCCTGTAGAAGGTATCTGCCGGAATCTGCTCGGAGGCATACTCTATTGTCCAGTAGACGTACACATTAGCCGGGTAGTAAGATGGATAATTTGGAGACGAGAGATGAACAACCGTATTTACATCCAGTTGATAATCTATAAACATGTGATACAAATAAATTAAGACGACAAGAACATGGAATTTCGTTAAAAAATGCAGGTAATTTACTTTCATAAGTTCAGTTCTGTCAAAAGCATTTTATACTGCATGAACAAAACTACAACTTGAACATAACAATACCGATAATACTAATTATAATAATATTGACATTTGTATAGCACAACTACTATATTTAACGCCGCAGAATGTTCTCGATATGTGATTGGTTGAATTCAGGTCACCTGACATTCAGTACAAATGGTCTATAACACGAACTACAGTCCCGACCGTGTAATAGTATTCCTCTTGTTGCTTTATGATTAGTGGCGTCATTCTGAATTAAGCTAATTTCGCAAACTTTATGATTTGCCAAAGGTTGCTTAGGGGAAAGCCAAGCTGAAATGTACAACCTTGGAAACAATTATTAGACCAACCACTTGACTACGCTATTTTGTCAATTTTATAATATGTTAAAGACAAATTAGTTAATGACATACACAAATGGGGTATAGTCAATAGGTTTAGTGATACCTGTGGCATATTTTCTGCCTTCAATTTGATTAAAAACGTGATTTTTTTATAAATTGTATTGGTTGTGTCAACTCCTTCCATGGACATTAAAGGTATGGGTTTTATATACATTTGTTAATACAATGGGTGATTTCAAGTATGGTGTTTAAACCTGGTATTAGTGTTTATTAAACACTAAATCGGGCTTAAACACCATACTTGAAATGACTTAGTGTTAGGATGGTGTTAACATGATGACCTCTGATTTCACCGTTGTACAAACTTCCGTTTCCGACAGGCGGTGTTTATTGATATGGCAATATACACCGTACTTGAAATGAGTTGGTGTTAGAGGTTTGACTTCGTACTTCCGGCAGTGCCACGTGGTTGCTGGTGTTTAGCGTCGTCTGCTAATCTGCCCAGTAGTGTTAGTGTTGAGCATGTATACGCAAAACTCCATAGAGATAACAACTTCCATAGGGATCGAAATGAAAGTCATTTCAAGTACAGATCGAGCTGGTGTTAGTGTTACTGTTGCTAGGTGGGCATTAAAATCACAATTCTGAACTGAAATGGTGGTGTTTTCGTTTGTCTAAGCATGTAAAAAGGGTTTCAACCTAGATAATTTGTGAAATTGTACCTAAGTGAAGTTTATGAAACGCAATGAAAATCTTATTTTTTCATGAATGTATTAATTTGAATATCTAAAGTAATTTACGCAAATAAGGTCATACAATTCATATTTTACCCATAAATCTGATATTCACATTTTTCACTACATACATTATTTAGACCATTATTTTGGAATAGAATAATAATTCATCAAAACAAATTGAAATAGCCAGTTTCTTCCTTATGTGTTTTATTGTTTTTATAATGAATTATTTTATGTACATAATTATTTCTTTGTTTTTATACTTCTGCATTTGTATTGTTTGTGTTGTTTGTTTCATTTCTAACTATAATTTAACTTTTTGAACACCAAAACAAACACTACAAATGTAAACCAGACCAAACCAACGATGTATCTATTTTAAACGAAAACTTATATTGGCCAGTTGTTTTGTACACACATCACGAAATTGAGCGATTTTCGGGATTTCGTAACGTGATTTAGTAACGGTATAGGTCCGAGCTTTACGGATTGGAGCAATAAAACAAATCTCGGAGGTGGGGGGGGGGGGGGGGGGATAATGGCCCCCAGCCTTGTCGAGCCACATGTACAATATCATACAGAGGTGGTTCATTCCTGTGATTCTGTGTAGCAAAATTGTTACCCCCTTTTCAGGCAGCTAATTATTTTCGAAACCAGAATGTTTTGATAAATAGGCCTTATACGTTCTAGCTCCCATGTTTTAAAAAAGCCTATGAATGACTGCTACTTTCAAAATACTTAGTTTACACCTTTTCAGTTCGATGTTGAGAATGAGAAAGATCAGAATCTTGTGGTCAGCAGTTTATATTTGAAACATCGTGATACATGATGATTATTTGTCCCCCCCAACACACACTCCTCTAGAGGACCCTGTACGTAATGTTTACACTGACAATTGTTTGTACATCTTTGACATTTTATAAAAACTTGTAATTGAGTTCAAAGCTCTACGAGATTTGTTTTTAATAATGGCAAAAAAAAAACAAGTTACCACATCGGGCACTCGAACCCACTTCTAACAATTAATTTATTACGTGATACACGTGCGACCGGCCTTACCCACTCCGCCACAGAATCCCTAATGATCACGTGACAGATTTGATCAAACTATATAACATGTCACGTACTATCGGTATTCACTCGGAACTTGTACCGTGCTGCCACTGCGAGTTATGCCTTCATCGTCGGCTATGCAAACCGCTAGCGCTAGCGATGTGTCTCTGCGCGCGGCGGGCATTCAATTTTTTAAAGAGAGTCACGCACATTTCTTGCGAGTTTAGTTACGAATTCCACGAAAAATAGGGAATATCCACTAACATCGTATCGATCAAGTGAATGGTTTGAATATTTTCTTCTAATTATGGTATTCAATGCATGCATGTGGTAAGTCTTTATTACGATTTGCTCTATACGAGTAATTCGTAAGCATATGAAAGTTTTCGTCACCATTTTAAAGGGGTTCTGGTGATATTTGTCTGGTGTTGTCTAACACTATCGATCCTGATATCGATATCATGGTTTGTAACGATTTGGTATGATCGTTTTCGGAAAGTTCGTGACCTCCTCTTAATCTGGAAGCTGGTGTTTAGCTCAGATTAGAGGCAGTTTTTCATCCTCAACACTAACACTAACCCCAACACCATACTTGAAATCACCCAATGTGCAAAATGTGTTGATATTTTTCCTGTAGGTTGTGATTATATCATAGTCTCTCCAGTAACGTCATAGTGTATCTTGTGGTATCACTTTGATTCTTGGTGAGAGTTGCCAAGTGGCATGCAACTCTGTTGAAGAAGCAAATAATATTTGGATGCTGAATGCCTGTGTTTTAGCAATATATCAGGATAGAGTCTTTATTCAAAATGGTTAAAACCGATGAGTGTTTAGAGAGCGCCCTCTTACGTTTTAACGGCTCTTTTTGAATGATAACATGATCTTTACTACGTCATTTGTAATTTTGTGTTCCTTTCTAGTTATAACTATTAGTTTGTAATGTAATGATGCAGGTTTTGGTTACTAAAATTCAGTTTCACTAAAACTGTACTCTCCTTACCAGAACTCAACTATCCCTTTAATCTTTATTGGAGCTGGCATAAAGGGATAGTTGAGTTCTGGTAGAGAAAGTACAGTTTTATTAAAACTGAATTTTAGTAACCAAAACCTGCACCATTACATTACAAAATAATAGTTATAACTCTACCATGTTTGAAAGGAATTCAAAATCACAAACAATTGAGTAAAAACCCTTTTATCATTCAAACAGAGGCGTTCAAACTCAAGATGGCGCTCTCTAAACACACATTGGTTTAAACCATTTCAAATAAAATATTGTGCCTGTGAAGGTTTGTAAAAATAGTGATTAGATAGAGATATAATCAACAACTATTAACAAACTTCTTTTGACAATTTTGGAACAGAGGAAGCATTTTAAAAAAATTTGTACGGGTTGGTTCAAAATTAGCTAATATTTGGGGGGCCCCACATTTATTACAAATGGTTATGTTTATGGATATTTCAGCCGTTTCTGAATCGATTTTGTTCAAATAAAGTTTATTCTGTCACTAAAATATTATGCTCTTTCAAATTTTACACTTAGTTTTTCATTATCTCACAAAAAAGTATTATGTGTAGCGCCCTCTCTACCAAAACTCTACTATCCCTTTAACGTGGTCTTACTTCTTCGATAAGAGCAATTGACTGTCACTTGACAACTCTAATCAATAATTAATTTACTCATAAGCAAGCCCTATAAAGAATGGAAAGACATTACTATGATATAAGCACTACTTTCAGAGAAAAAACATGTTAAACTGTTCAAAACGTGTGTATAAAACCCATACCGTTTTAAGGTAAAAATCCATGCAAATATTCAAGACATCAAATCTGTTGTAGGCATTACTTATCCCATTGACTTTACCCTCTTTGATATTTTATGAGCTTTTGTTTCCTTAAAATGTAATTAAAGTGACAAAATTAGCAAAAAGTGCTTGGTCTAATAATTTTTTCCAAGGCTGTATATAATTCAAAATATCATAACATGCCATTAATACTACCCTGAACCAATTGTTCATTAGAGAATATATAGCTTCGGAAAATCAACAACAATCATAATTATATAAATCTTGGATTTAAGGATCTTCCAAAGCAAATGAAAATCGGATATGGATTACTTACCCCAAATACATAGACTAGTTGTTTTGATGACTATTTTACTTGTTATTATAGAAAATATACACTAACATCTGACATTATTTCAAAAATATGCAAATTAACGCATTATCTT
>JBAMJV010007788.1:10000-24545 GCA_037951105.1 Echinarachnius parma
AGCATGAGGTGTCATGTAAAAGATAAAAATATGAACTTTCATGTGGTGTTTGTCCTTTTTAAAAATAACTACGTTTACAACCCTTAAAACTCACCCAAAAAACTCACCCAAACTTAAAATTCATGCGTGCAAATGGAATATTGGTAACACCACTTTCCATTGTGCTAATTCAGTCATGCTTGAATTATGTGCCATAAGTTGTACATCAAATGAAAGAAGAGACACAGAGCTTTCCAGACATATATATATCATCAAGGAAATTATTCATTATGACAGAATATTTCTGCCATGAAACCCGGTTTCGTTTTATCTGGGACAGTCTGTATAGCACAGTATTTGTTTTGTATTATTGTCGAAAGAAGATAAGGTATGTATACGTACTCTACGGGGTGTAGGCTAGCCTGTGTAAATCTACACATGCTACTTTTAAACAATATAACAAATCACAACTTAAAAAATCGTAATGTTAAACAAATCACACAATATGATATACATGTACTTATTGAACTAGTAAAGTAACATATGGAGAATTGGCCGAACGATTTATGAGGGATAGAAAGTTTGGACTGATATAAAGTACACGTTTGACAAGCAGATTGTGATTTCAGCAGTCTGCTTCTTCTCTTCCACGTGCATCCTTCAACTAATTCGAAAATAACCCTAGTTTCTTCAGTTTTGTATATAATATATTTTAGAGTATGAATCCTTGGCCTAGCGATGATAATAAATTATCAAACCTGGCGAAAGTTTTGCTACATAATGTGGACCGTGTAGAGTCAATGCAGTAGCCGTCTTAGGCGTGACTAAGATGTTAGTCTTAGGTAATCATTAATTAAAATACCGGCGATTGCATTTTTTCCTATCTGGCGTATAACAACAAATAAACGTGTAATGTTGCATAGGTTTTACCTGAAATGTTCCGGACGTTTATGTTGATTCTGAATCCTTGACTCTCCTCGTAATAATCACTTTCGAAACTGGCGAATACAATTCCAGCTATTAAAGATCTCGACCTCGGGTAGCCTTCGTAAAAGCCGGGATAGCTGAAACTCAGAGTAGAGTTGTCAGGACTTAAACCAGTCCCAACTATCAGCTTATCGCCATTTCCGAGATAAACCCTTCCGAAGGAAACCTGGTAGAAAATGTTGGTCGGGTCCTCTTCGAAAGCGTATTGGAATGTCCAAAGAACGCTTGCATTGGGTGGGTAGTGTGAGGGATATTGGTGTGACTGAAGTTGGTATAGCTCACCAGCGCTGACTTCATGAACTGCACGAAGTGAGAACGGAGAAGGAAATGATACACTAGCATTACAAATTAAATATATTGTTCTATAATTGCATAACAAATTCTGAAATTCTGAGAGCTACGACTCTTAGAAATGCAATAATGAATGGTAACTGCAATATATTATGTACATTATTTTCACAATTATATAATCTATGCATACATGTTTACCAAACATAATACAACATGGAATAATATGGCATCTTAATCGCTGTCTTTTAATTGGTAACCGTTCAACGTACATTTTCAATATTCTTTATTTCTGGCATGTCTGATATTGGGCCGTACGCATTGTTTACAGTTCGACGACAGGAGAACACAGTCGATGAATTATATTGATATTACAAATCTTGTCAGCTTACCACATTCCTGTTCATCTGTTCCGTCAACACATTCCGGAGTGAGATTACAAATAGAATCAGACCCTACAACAAATGAGCCCCCATCGCATACGAATGGATCTGAAATGAAACAATCAAACAATGTTAGGTTTACCTAAATAACCTCATTTAAATACGTTAAACGAAGTCAATCCATAATGTTAAATACTATTTCGATCACGTAATGGGTTTCGTGAGTGATTAAAAGTGAATTATGTCAATGGGCTTGTCCACTGAGCTTGTTTACCCTCATTATATTTTGTAAGCGCACATAGTTCAATAACATTTGTCTACATTTTCCACCGCATATTCATCGCAAATTGCCCAGCTAGCACACTCTCTATGCACGTTCACGTTTTCATTTAAAATATATATAAAATGAATATGCATCAAAATACTTAACATGGATTGGGAACATTTTCTGAAAGCTTAAAGCAAAATCAGCATAGTAGTATTCCGGGACGTTATGTGATGGCGGCCGCCGTGGGCAGATTTGAAATTGACATTTTGTATCAACGGTTTGAATTCAACCAAGTTTGCTTGTCTTTCAATGTGATTTAAAGAAGGTCTGCATATTTAAATGAAGTTAATAAATGTGCATGATTAACTTCTATAGCTGCTTCAGCACATTAGGCATTTGTCCGTAAATGTTCAAAGGCACATGTATGAGACCCTTCACTACAAAACAACAAATACGTCGAAGAAAATGATTGTGCTGATTTTCACATGACATTACCAGTTAAATAGTGTATAACTTGTCCTATTCGGACAAGGCAAACCCTCTTAAAAGTAGCGCAAACTATTTTGAATTTCTAGTACGTTCGTGGTATAACGAAAACATTACATGAGTAAAACCCAATACAGTGGAACATCGTTATAACGAGGTCCTTGAGACCATGAACATTACCTTGTTATATCAGGTTTCTCATTATATCAGGGTAAACAAACAAAGAAATATAAAGAGCTGGGACCAGCAAAATGACCTTGTTATAAGAGCGTTTTGTTATATCCGACCTCTTTATAACGAGGTTCCACTGTAGTATTATTTTGATTGATATCAATTTTGCGTCTGTCGTGAAGTAGTGCTTGGTGCACCCGTGTTTTCTACGAAAGTAATAACAACACATGATCCAAAAAGTTGCATTTCATGCATGACATTTCAATCCACATCGGGAGCAATGTAGGCATATAATTACAATAAAATAATGGCATACTTATAAAGGCAGAATTTTAGTTTAGACAAAAAAAGTTCAACATTTGTTTCAACCTGAAATGTTCCGGACGTTTATGTTGATTCTAAATCCTTGTCTCTCGTCGTAATAATCACTTTCGAAACTGGCGAATACAATTCCAGCTACGAAAGATCTCGACGTCGGGTAGCCATTGTAGTAGCCGGGATAGCTGAAACTCAGAGTAGAGTTGTCAGGACTCAAACCAGTCCCTACTATCAGCTTATCGCCATGCCCTAGATTAACATATCCGAAGGAAACCTGGTAGAAAATATTGGTCGGGTCCTCTCCGACAGCGTATTGAAATGTCCAAAGAACGCTTGCATTGGGTGGGTAGTTGGAGGGATATTGGTGCGACTGAAGTTGGTATAGCTCACCAGCGCTGACTTCATGAACTGCACGAAGTGAGAACGGAGAAAAAAGGGTTCACCAACCTAAATAATGATTTTAAACCTGATTTTAAGGAAGAAATCTTGAGAGGTACGACTTTGAAAATATTTGTTTATAATTTGTTGGTTTATTTGAAAAATATGTAATAATGATTTTCACATTGATAGCAATTATTGATGCATGATTATGTTACATCATACATACTTTACATGTACTATGTATGAGTACAGTTTTTATGGAATCAAATGGCGTCCAAAGCATTGTATAAATCTAATACCCGTCCAGCAACTTATTTCCCAAATCTTTCTTTCTGGTGATATTTCAACGCATGTGTGGTAATGACACAATCCATGTTGTATAATTTTAACACATAATTTCAGCTTACCACATTCCAGTTCATCTGTTCCGTCAACGCAATCCGGAGTGAGATTGCAAACTGAATTAGACTCTACGACATATGAGCCCTTATCACACAGGAATGGGTCTGAAATGAAACATTAAAATACGTTCGTATGGTAAAAGGGATTGTTGAGTTTTGGTAAAGAGAGTATAATTTGGTCAAACTGAATTTAATGAGGACGAATTGATTTTGGTATAACATGCATTCTCCATAGACTCAAGCCCGAATATTTTCGGGACCAGTCCTCAACGGGTTAAGTAACCAAAACCTGCACCATTACATGACAGAATAATAGTTATAACTACACCATGCTCCAAAGGAATAACGCATTAGAAATGACTATTGCGGACATGATCGACAGTAGCTCAAACCTAAATGGGATCAGCGAACATAGACAATGTGCACGATCGCCGGTAAATATTCCATCCGCTCAGCTGCCAAGCGAACTGTACACGTTCATGACTGAAATGAAACGAATGTTCGGTGACCTTGCATCACAAGTAAACTAGAAACTCGATCGTGTTGTCAATGACATTTCAGCGTGTCAAAGGTTTGTGGTTTTTAATAGTCAAACAAATAAAGCAAAAAGAGAGTAGTATATAACTTTAGAAAATTTTAATATTAATTATTTCACATTTCCAACAATAAATATCAATTACAAATATATATGTCAAGAATCATTAAAAATCACACATTTTTATAAATATTAAAAAAGTATATAAATCTCTCCGTGTATCCACTAATAATATTAACTATTTAAACACGGATATAAACCAAAAACAAATACAAAAGAACAAAACAAAAAAGAAAAGAATACCAAAAAAAAAGTAAATAAATGTAATACTTAGATGGCCATATAGCTAAAGTTCCTAACAAAATGACCTACGGGCTAATTTCAAGATGCTCTGCTGATGGTGCGAAGGTTAATACGCTGAATGTGCTGAGGTTATGATGAGGCGGTTGCATCCACGTCACAGACGTGGTTTTAGATGCTGTTCCCGTACGCCGATTCCCCTACAATCGATCGCGTGCTGAGTGTTGATGGTGCGCGATCCTAATCGATCACAGGCGCTATGTCGTATGCCGACGCCACTGCCGAGTCACCACCCCGTTGAATAGCCGAGGCTGGCGGGAGTTCTGAAAGCTGTCTCCCCTAACTCCGGCGGAAAATAGACCTCCCGGATACGGTATACTATATCCTGTCTCCGGGTAAGAGCGAGGAAGGTGCCAAACGAGGATCTCTCTGCCGGTTATCGCCTTGAAATGCTGAAATTGCTGAATATTTATTTACTAAAATACTAGACATCACTGTCATTCAAGCTCCATTAATTATTCAAGCTGCATTTACAATACCAAGCAAAATATTATTTCACTCGTCCACCAGGCAATATACCAAATAGTATCTGCCCAACTATTAACAATCATTCTCAAAACCGCGCCCCGGGTCACATGAGTTTTCACCCGCTAAATCATTTTAATCACGGCGCCATCTATCGACGGTGTCCCAAATAAATCGTTGTATTTTTTTATTTTTTTATTTACCGACCTAATTCACTTGTGAAAATTTACCCCATTTTCAAAAAAAGATTTTAGGGGGAAAATAACATTAATCAGACTCAATTTACTAATATCCATTCCACTACATCGTGTTAAGTTCATCTCTCTCAAACTAATAGAGACGACTCATATAGTCAGCACCGACATTGTCCTTCCCTTTGATTGCCTCTACGCGATATCGATACGGCTGGAGGGCCAGTGCCCATCTGCACACTCGTCCATTTGCAAGCTTGCCTCGTCGCAACGCCCGCAATGGCTCGTGGTCGACTTCTAAGACGAATTCCCGACCATAGAGGTAGGGCTAGAATTTTTGAACAGCCCAAACTACTGCGAGGCATTCTCTCTCAATCGTAGAATACCGCGTTTCTCTAGCAAGTAGCTTTTTGCTGGCGAACGCTACCGGGAACTTCTCTTCCTCAAATTCTTGCAGCAGAACCGCGCCAATCCCGGTCTCCGATGCATCTGTCCTTAGGATGCAGGGGCGGTCAACCTCTAGTAGGTGCAGAACAGGGGAATGGGCAAACTTTGCCTTCGGACTGTCGAACGCTCTCATCTGCGCTCCTCCCCAGCGAAGCTTGTTTGGTTCTCCTTTCTTCGTGAGATCGGTTAGTGGTACTGCTATGGCCGCAAAGTTGAGCACGAACTTCCGGTAGTAGTTTGCTAGCCCCAGAAACGATCGCAACTGTCGTTTCGTCTGTGGCTGAGCTGCCTGCTGGATTGCCTCCACCTTTTCAAGTCTGGGTTGAATTTTCCCTAGACCTAGCAAATGTCAGATAGGATGTAGACAGGTAGAATTCCTGGGCCATGTAGTTCAGGAGCCAACGCTCAAGCCTCAGCAAGACAAGGTGGAGAAAATTCTCACCGCTCCTAGGCCGGAAACCAAGAAGGAGATGCGTTCCTTCATTGGGCTCGCGAGTTATTACCGCAAGTTCATACCTGCTTTCGCATCTATTGCGGCACCGCTCAGAAATTTGACAAAGAATCGTCAGCCGAACAAGCTGACCTGGGGTGAACTGGAGGAAGACGCCTTCCAGAAGTTAAAGGCATTTCTTAGTTCAGCCCCAATTCTGAGTTTGCCTGATTTAGGTAGACCCTTCTGCCACCGGGATAGGTGCAGTGCTACTGCAGGAGCATGGTGACGGAAAGTACCGTGTCGCCTACGCGAGTAGGAAGCTTTTGTCCCGTGAACAGGCATATTCCACGGTGGAAAGGGAATGTCTAGCCTTAGTCTGGGTCATCAGCAAATTCCAGGTGTACCTCGAAGGTACAGAGTTCACAATTGAGACCGACCACCGACCACTCACTAATCTCAATCATGCCAAATGTACGAATAGTCGAGTGATGAGATGGGCATTGTCCCTCCAGCCGTTTCGGTATCGAGTTGAGAACATTCGCGGATCAGAAAATGTCGGAGCTGACTATTTGAGCCGTATCGCTAAATAAATTAATGCTGTACGAAGCAGTACTTCAAAAGTTGTGTATTTTTGTCAAAATTCAACATGCATTGGATTTATATTAAGAAAAAGGGCATTGAAAGGAAATGCTAGATTTAATTTTAATTAAATTTAGTTACTTTAGAGTCTGTTTTGATACAGTTGGAAATTATTGGAAGAAATGCTTGTATTATTGAATGTAATGGAGAAAATATGATATATTTTCTAGAAATAGGGGGTCGTGTTACAAGTCATTTCAAACTGTTAGATGTTTGTAAACATTGATCACTCTTTAGGGCACATGTCATGGGATTAGTTCTTCTTTTGTTATTGTAGTGTCTGTTCAGGCCAGAAACCCAGGCCAGTTGAACGCACACAAGTGATGTGTCCTCTTTTGAGTTCCCTGATTCATTCATGCAGTGAGGCATGGTGATTCTTTTGTTCGTTGGTTACCGGGTTACAACGTTTATGTTTCTTGTTCCTGCGGGAGAGAACTCCTTTTCATGAAATAGTTGGTATTTTATTTAATGGCTAATTGGTAAACTTTGTTCATTCCTAAGTCATTGTATATTGTTGCTACCCAGGTGGGGTTGATCTTGTAAGGGGGAAATATAATAGATATGCTAATTTAGATAGTTGTTCGTCCTTGCTATGAGGGGCGTGGTAATTAATGGGCCTGGGGACATATTAGCGTTACTTGAAGATCAGAAGTCGCAGAGCAAGGACATGGATTTGTCCAGCTCTTGCAAGTCTTAATTTAGTGTGTTTTATGGTAGTACGCATAGGCGGCAATGTGAGATTTGGCGGCCATTTTAAATAGGCGCGGCCACTAGTTTTGTACATTCACCAGCCACCATGATATGCCTGGACCAGACACTCACGCTTGTTTCGACAGTCAAACTATGGCGGTTGACCTACGGTTGACCTACGGCTCAACAGGTTCTCGCACGGTTCAACAAGGTTCCCATGCGTTTCAACAGGGTTCGCCGACGGCTTAGCCGGGTTCACCAGGATCACGCAGGGTTCGCATTGGACAGTCGCGGGCTCGTCAAGCTTCGTACGCGCACAACGGTTCGTCCCGCGTTAACGTGGTCGACATCGGCAGGGGTCGGGAAGCAACTCGCGTCCGACGTCCGACAGCGTAGACTACGCAAGACAACGCGCGTCTGACGACGATTCCCAGGTTTCGCGTAAAGTAGCGATGAACTAATTAAACTCTCCAATTGAAACGACGCTGATTACACTTAATTCATATAACTCCAGTCACTTGACGTTATAATTGAAACAATCTTTGATGATGAGTTCACATAAATTGACTCCTACTCTCATGCAATGTAAATTCAATTGATTATTTTGTATATGTATTAACCCACTGTTACCTTGGAAATTTTAAGGAAATAAAAGTTATTTCCCTGAATCGGAGTGTTATGTGTTATTTTGTTTGAGTTCAGTAATTAATTTGTTTAGTTTTTCCCCACCAGACAAACAAGTCAATCACAATTCTTACCGGCTGTGACAGCTGCTAATTCAGGAAAGCTGAGCGACTTCTTACTCAACTTTCACTCATTTGGGCAGAAATCAGTCATGTTTTTATTGTACTCGTTCTCTGGCATAAATCATTTATTCTTTTAGCATGAGGTGTCAGGTAAAAGATAAAAATATGAACTTTCATGTGGTGTTTGTCCTTTTTAAAAATAACTACGTTTACAACCCTTAAAACTCACCCAAAAAACTCACCCAAACTTAAAATTCATGCGTGCAAATGGAATATTGGTAACACCACTTTCCATTGTGCTAATTCAGTCATGCTTGAATTATGTGCCATAAGTTGTACATCAAATGAAAGAAGAGACACAGAGCTTTCCAGACATATATATATATCATCAAGGAAATTATTCATTATGACAGAATATTTCTGCCATGAAACCCGGTTTCGTTTTATCTGGGACAGTCTGTATAGCACAGTATTTGTTTTGTATTATTGTCGAAAGAAGATAAGGTATGTATACGTACTCTACGGGGTGTAGGCTAGCCTGTGTAAATCTACACATGCTACTTTTAAACAATATAACAAATCACAACTTAAAAAATCGTAATGTTAAACAAATCACACAATATGATATACATGTACTTATTGAACTAGTAAAGTAACATATGGAGAATTGGCCGAACGATTTATGAGGGATAGAAAGTTTGGACTGATATAAAGTACACGTTTGACAAGCAGATTGTGATTTCAGCAGTCTGCTTCTTCTCTTCCACGTGCATCCTTCAACTAATTCGAAAATAACCCTAGTTTCTTCAGTTTTGTATATAATATATTTTAGAGTATGAATCCTTGGCCTAGCGATGATAATAAATTATCAAACCTGGCGAAAGTTTTGCTACATAATGTGGACCGTGTAGAGTCAATGCAGTAGCCGTCTTAGGCGTGACTAAGATGTTAGTCTTAGGTAATCATTAATTAAAATACCGGCGATTGCATTTTTTCCTATCTGGCGTATAACAACAAATAAACGTGTAATGTTGCATAGGTTTTACCTGAAATGTTCCGGACGTTTATGTTGATTCTGAATCCTTGACTCTCCTCGTAATAATCACTTTCGAAACTGGCGAATACAATTCCAGCTATTAAAGATCTCGACCTCGGGTAGCCTTCGTAAAAGCCGGGATAGCTGAAACTCAGAGTAGAGTTGTCAGGACTTAAACCAGTCCCAACTATCAGCTTATCGCCATTTCCGAGATAAACCCTTCCGAAGGAAACCTGGTAGAAAATGTTGGTCGGGTCCTCTTCGAAAGCGTATTGGAATGTCCAAAGAACGCTTGCATTGGGTGGGTAGTGTGAGGGATATTGGTGTGACTGAAGTTGGTATAGCTCACCAGCGCTGACTTCATGAACTGCACGAAGTGAGAACGGAGAAGGAAATGATACACTAGCATTACAAATTAAATATATTGTTCTATAATTGCATAACAAATTCTGAAATTCTGAGAGCTACGACTCTTAGAAATGCAATAATGAATGGTAACTGCAATATATTATGTACATTATTTTCACAATTATATAATCTATGCATACATGTTTACCAAACATAATACAACATGGAATAATATGGCATCTTAATCGCTGTCTTTTAATTGGTAACCGTTCAACGTACATTTTCAATATTCTTTATTTCTGGCATGTCTGATATTGGGCCGTACGCATTGTTTACAGTTCGACGACAGGAGAACACAGTCGATGAATTATATTGATATTACAAATCTTGTCAGCTTACCACATTCCTGTTCATCTGTTCCGTCAACACATTCCGGAGTGAGATTACAAATAGAATCAGACCCTACAACAAATGAGCCCCCATCGCATACGAATGGATCTGAAATGAAACAATCAAACAATGTTAGGTTTACCTAAATAACCTCATTTAAATACGTTAAACGAAGTCAATCCATAATGTTAAATACTATTTCGATCACGTAATGGGTTTCGTGAGTGATTAAAAGTGAATTATGTCAATGGGCTTGTCCACTGAGCTTGTTTACCCTCATTATATTTTGTAAGCGCACATAGTTCAATAACATTTGTCTACATTTTCCACCGCATATTCATCGCAAATTGCCCAGCTAGCACACTCTCTATGCACGTTCACGTTTTCATTTAAAATATATATAAAATGAATATGCATCAAAATACTTAACATGGATTGGGAACATTTTCTGAAAGCTTAAAGCAAAATCAGCATAGTAGTATTCCGGGACGTTATATGATGGCGGCCGCCGTGGGCAGATTTGAAATTGACATTTTGTATCAACGGTTTGAATTCAACCAAGTTTGCTTGTCTTTCAATGTGATTTAAAGAAGGTCTGCATATTTAAATGAAGTTAATAAATGTGCATGATTAACTTCTATAGCTGCTTCAGCACATTAGGCATTTGTCCGTAAATGTTCAAAGGCACATGTATGAGACCCTTCACTACAAAACAACAAATACGTCGAAGAAAATGATTGTGCTGATTTTCACATGACATTACCAGTTAAATAGTGTATAACTTGTCCTATTCGGACAAGGCAAACCCTCTTAAAAGTAGCGCAAACTATTTTGAATTTCTAGTACGTTCGTGGTATAACGAAAACATTACATGAGTAAAACCCAATACAGTGGAACATCGTTATAACGAGGTCCTTGAGACCATGAACATTACCTTGTTATATCAGGTTTCTCATTATATCAGGGTAAACAAACAAAGAAATATAAAGAGCTGGGACCAGCAAAATGACCTTGTTATAAGAGCGTTTTGTTATATCCGACCTCTTTATAACGAGGTTCCACTGTAGTATTATTTTGATTGATATCAATTTTGCGTCTGTCGTGAAGTAGTGCTTGGTGCACCCGTGTTTTCTACGAAAGTAATAACAACACATGATCCAAAAAGTTGCATTTCATGCATGACATTTCAATCCACATCGGGAGCAATGTAGGCATATAATTACAATAAAATAATGGCATACTTATAAAGGCAGAATTTTAGTTTAGACAAAAAAAGTTCAACATTTGTTTCAACCTGAAATGTTCCGGACGTTTATGTTGATTCTAAATCCTTGTCTCTCGTCGTAATAATCACTTTCGAAACTGGCGAATACAATTCCAGCTACGAAAGATCTCGACGTCGGGTAGCCATTGTAGTAGCCGGGATAGCTGAAACTCAGAGTAGAGTTGTCAGGACTCAAACCAGTCCCTACTATCAGCTTATCGCCATGCCCTAGATTAACATATCCGAAGGAAACCTGGTAGAAAATATTGGTCGGGTCCTCTCCGACAGCGTATTGAAATGTCCAAAGAACGCTTGCATTGGGTGGGTAGTTGGAGGGATATTGGTGCGACTGAAGTTGGTATAGCTCACCAGCGCTGACTTCATGAACTGCACGAAGTGAGAACGGAGAAAAAAGGGTTCACCAACCTAAATAATGATTTTAAACCTGATTTTAAGGAAGAAATCTTGAGAGGTACGACTTTGAAAATATTTGTTTATAATTTGTTGGTTTATTTGAAAAATATGTAATAATGATTTTCACATTGATAGCAATTATTGATGCATGATTATGTTACATCATACATACTTTACATGTACTATGTATGAGTACAGTTTTTATGGAATCAAATGGCGTCCAAAGCATTGTATAAATCTAATACCCGTCCAGCAACTTATTTCCCAAATCTTTCTTTCTGGTGATATTTCAACGCATGTGTGGTAATGACACAATCCATGTTGTATAATTTTAACACATAATTTCAGCTTACCACATTCCAGTTCATCTGTTCCGTCAACGCAATCCGGAGTGAGATTGCAAACTGAATTAGACTCTACGACATATGAGCCCTTATCACACAGGAATGGGTCTGAAATGAAACATTAAAATACGTTCGTATGGTAAAAGGGATTGTTGAGTTTTGGTAAAGAGAGTATAATTTGGTCAAACTGAATTTAATGAGGACGAATTGATTTTGGTATAACATGCATTCTCCATAGACTCAAGCCCGAATATTTTCGGGACCAGTCCTCAACGGGTTAAGTAACCAAAACCTGCACCATTACATGACAGAATAATAGTTATAACTACA
The DNA here is from genome assembly GCA_037951105.1 of Echinarachnius parma. Lineage (NCBI taxonomy): Eukaryota > Metazoa > Echinodermata > Echinoidea > Clypeasteroida > Echinarachniidae > Echinarachnius > Echinarachnius parma. The sequence continues at coordinate 22,295 of JBAMJV010007788.1, forward strand.
CCATGCTCCAAAGGAATAACGCATTAGAAATGACTATTGCGGACATGATCGACAGTAGCTCAAACCTAAATGGGATCAGCGAACATAGACAATGTGCACGATCGCCGGTAAATATTCCATCCGCTCAGCTGCCAAGCGAACTTTTAATTTTAATTATTTCACATTTCCAACAATAAATATCAATTACAAATATATATGTCAAGAATCATTAAAAATCACACATTTTTATAAATATTAAAAAAGTATATAAATCTCTCCGTGTATCCACTAATAATATTAACTATTTAAACACGGATATAAACCAAAAACAAATACAAAAGAACAAAACAAAAAAGAAAAGAATACCAAAAAAAAAGTAAATAAATGTAATACTTAGATGGCCATATAGCTAAAGTTCCTAACAAAATGACCTACGGGCTAATTTCAAGATGCTCTGCTGATGGTGCGAAGGTTAATACGCTGAATGTGCTGAGGTTATGATGAGGCGGTTGCATCCACGTCACAGACGTGGTTTTAGATGCTGTTCCCGTACGCCGATTCCCCTACAATCGATCGTGTGCTGAGTGTTGATGGTGCGCGATCCTAATCGATCACAGGCGCTATGTCGTATGCCGACGCCACTGCCGAGTCACCACCCCGTTGGATAGCCGAGGCTGGCGGGAGTTCTGAAAGCTGTCTCCCCGAACTCCGGCGGAAAATAGACCTCCCGGATACGGTATACTATATCCTGTCTCCGGGTAAGAGCGAGGAAGGTGCCAAACGAGGATCTCTCTGCCGGTTATCGCCTTGAAATGCTGAAATTGCTGAATATTTATTTACTAAAATACTAGACATCACTGTCATTCAAGCTCCATTAATTATTCAAGCTGCATTTACAATACCAAGCAAAATATTATTTCACTCGTCCACCAGGCAATATACCAAATAGTATCTGCCCAACTATTAACAATCATTCTCAAAACCGCGCCCCGGGTCACATGAGTTTTCACCCGCTAAATCATTTTAATCACGGCGCCATCTATCGACGGTGTCCCAAATAAATCGTTGTATTTTTTTATTTTTTTATTTACCGACCTAATTCACTTGTGAAAATTTACCCCATTTTCAAAAAAAGATTTTAGGGGGAAAATAACATTAATCAGACTCAATTTACTAATATCCATTCCACTACATCGTGTTAAGTTCATCTCTCTCAAACTAATAGAGACGACTCATATAGTCAGCACCGACATTGTCCTTCCCTTTGATTGCCTCTACGCGATATCGATACGGCTGGAGGGCCAGTGCCCATCTGCACACTCGTCCATTTGCAAGCTTGCCTCGTCGCAACGCCCGCAATGGCTCGTGGTCGACTTCTAAGACGAATTCCCGACCATAGAGGTAGGGCTAGAATTTTTGAACAGCCCAAACTACTGCGAGGCATTCTCTCTCAATCGTAGAATACCGCGTTTCTCTAGCAAGTAGCTTTTTGCTGGCGAACGCTACCGGGAACTTCTCTTCCTCAAATTCTTGCAGCAGAACCGCGCCAATCCCGGTCTCCGATGCATCTGTCCTTAGGATGCAGGGGCGGTCAACCTCTAGTAGGTGCAGAACAGGGGAATGGGCAAACTTTGCCTTCGGACTGTCGAACGCTCTCATCTGCGCTCCTCCCCAGCGAAGCTTGTTTGGTTCTCCTTTCTTCGTGAGATCGGTTAGTGGTACTGCTATGGCCGCAAAGTTGAGCACGAACTTCCGGTAGTAGTTTGCTAGCCCCAGAAACGATCGCAACTGTCGTTTCGTCTGTGGCTGAGCTGCCTGCTGGATTGCCTCCACCTTTTCAAGTCTGGGTTGAATTTTCCCTAGACCTAGCAAATGTCAGATAGGATGTAGACAGGTAGATTCCTGGGCCATGTAGTTCAGGAGCCAACGCTCAAGCCTCAGCAAGACAAGGTGGAGAAAATTCTCAACCGCTCCTAGGCCGGAAACCAAGAAGGAGATGCGTTCCTTCATTGGGCTCGCGAGTTATTACCGCAAGTTCATACCTGCTTTCGCATCTATTGCGGCACCGCTCAGAAATTTGACAAAGAATCGTCAGCCGAACAAGCTGACCTGGGGTGAACTGGAGGAAGACGCCTTCCAGAAGTTAAAGGCATTTCTTAGTTCAGCCCCAATTCTGAGTTTGCCTGATTTAGGTAGACCCTTCTGCCACCGGGATAGGTGCAGTGCTACTGCAGGAGCATGGTGACGGAAAGTACCGTGTCGCCTACGCGAG
>JBAMJV010007789.1:0-21580 GCA_037951105.1 Echinarachnius parma
TTGACAGGCATACGATAATGTGCGTAAGTAATTTACAACGTATCGATTCCAGGCTGAACAAAGACTACATAATGAAAGGTCATTTCAGCAACACACTTTTCACGGTACTTCCGTCGCAAGCATGTGTGATGATCAGCGCTCCACGCGACTGCATGGCAAATGAACGTGGAATATTGGCCGATTCATAACTGACCACTGGTCAAACTGACCCCGACCTGACCCAGACCACAAACCTCTATGGGTCATCACCAATCACTACCCAAAGTTTGATGTTGGTGCCTCAATGCACTACGAAATGCATAGATGGACAGACAGACAGACAGACATACATGATCGGCTACTTTAGTATAGTAGATGGTAGCTGGCTGACCAGTGATTGACAGATGATGTCACAACAGGAGGGTTTTTTTTAGGAGGTGGGGCTTAGCAACATGAAGAAAAATAAATGATAAAATGTTTAAAAATATACAAAACATATTTAGCACCGTCAAACCGTTTACAAATATTGAATGTGTACACTAATACAGATGAACAGAAGTCAACATGCATTTGGTTTGCAGGGCCCCTTTAATGGTCGTAGTATTATATAAATTACTTGTTGGTATTGTTTGATACGGCCTTATGCTCCTATTCTATTTGGGACATAATGGACCCATCAACTTACCATCAATATTCTCGGGACGAATTAATAGGGAGGGGCGTGGTCGTGGGGAAATGGAGCGGAGTGGTGGTGGTGGTGGTGGTGGTGGTGGTGGTGATGGTGGTGATGGTGGCGATGGTGGTGGTGGTGGTGGTGGTGGTGGTGGTGGTGGTGGTGGTGGTGGTGGTGGTGGTGGTGGAGGTGGTGGAGGTGGAGGTGGTGGAGGTGGTGGTGGTGGTGGTGGTGGTGGTGGTGGAGGTGGTGGTGGTGGTGCATGGCTTACTGATTGGATGGCACGGTCATTATTTGGGGCACTTTTAATTTGTAAAATTTGTATTACTTCAAATTGTCCCTCCTTTCGTCACGTTCGTTTCACCCGTTTTACCCCCAAAATGCTATTTTGCCCCCAGGGCCAAAATGTTATTTTGGCAAATTAATTAGGGGGCATGTGTCCCTCGTACCCCTGTAGCTTCGCCACTGGGGGAAATACCGGAGGGCGGGAGCTCTAGAGGTATAACGTTCACATGCCCAGTTCAGAAGAAAGACGTAGAAGTTAACTAGCCTATATATAGGCGTGATGTGGAGAAATTATTTTGTCCACCTGGACACGCGGGGTGGGGGGGGGGGGGGGGGGGGGCTAATGTCATGTCTTAATCCATCATGTCCAAATGAATTCCCGTATTATGCAGAGTTTTTTGTTTTTCTTATTGGCAGGGGTGTCGATCCGTTTTTGAGATTGGGGGGGCGAAATTTGAACAATTTTCCAGAGTGACCACTGAGAGAGCTAAAATCCCCACATTGGCATGCCCGGAAGTTTTATTATGCGCTCATTGAAAGTGTCTTGATGGCTCTAAGACCTGACTTTGGGGGGGGCACCCACATTTGGGGACAATAATAGGGGTCCAGGGGGCGGAGCCCCCGGAAGCTTTTAGATTTCAGACATTTGCTCCTAGCATGGGTGTTAAAATTGTATAAAATAGTGAACCTACTCATAACGTATTTGTAAAGGGCATAGCGAGGAAAAGACTGAGCCTTGCATGAGATGGATCCACGTGATCATGTACATACTATAGAGCCATCGATATAGTCTAGGGCATTGAGCTCCCATGAAACTAAGCAAGGGCGTCAACAATTTCTCAAAAGTGTAGGGAGACATTGCGAGGAAGCGAAGCGACCGAGCGGGGGAGGGTGTGGGAGGGGGTGTCCCCCTCCCACAGTAGGGAGCTTTTGTATCTTTGGGCGTGAAATTGTGCGATTTGGTGCACCCCTGAGACAGAAATTTCACGTAATATGAAGTATTAGGTATGGAACCAAACATACATAATGACAAAGGGAGGGGGACAATCTGCCCAACACATTTCAAAAGGTGAGTTCCCGCAACCCAAATGAAACTTGCAATATGAGAAACTGTATGCGCGCGAAGCGCGCGGCAAAAAGAGATTTACAGTCCTTTTCAAACTAAAAAAACGGCTATTTTGAAGATTAATTATTGATAAATGTGTCTTTCCCCTCTTTGGCATTATATCACTCGATTTTTTTCTTCCTCATTTTCGGAATTATTGGGGGGGCGAAATGATATGTTCGCCCCCCCCAATATTTTCATTGGGGGGGCGACCGCCCCCCCTGCCCCCCCAGGATCGACACCCCTGCTTATTGGCGGTGAATACTTGTGACAAATATCAGTGAATATCGCTGCGTGGACGCAACAATGATGGCAATGAGGCGAAGAGTTGGCGGGTCGATGAAGAAAAGCAAATAAATGTAGAGACAGGGAGAAAAGGATGGAAGACGGTTAGAAACGTCAAATCATTATGAAAAGCCTCTTGTACTAGAACAAAATACGTATGAAACTATCTTATATAACTTACCGGAAGACAGCGCCTGATGAACGGTCGCACACAGGATCACTAGACACACAACCCCCTTCATACTTCTGAGAAGTTCGTCCAAAAGTCACCAGCAAAACTATCAAACGCCAAAACTTTCTTTTTTCAAGAGCAAACAAAAATGCAACTTTTTATCTGCCTCAAAATGGTCAGCGGTTTTCTTTTCAGCTCGTAAAAAACACAAAGCAAGCAGTAGAAGAAGTGATGATGACAGTAGCGAAGGAGTAGGCGGCAAGATGTGTAACTGACTGTGGAGTTGATGTCCCTTTCTCACCACTAGCTACCAACTCGAGCTAAACTAGCTGAATACTATACAGTATAAAGTATACCGGTGGTGGTAGAGAAGTCTTGCTGATGCGCGCAAACTAGGGCGTGGGTGCGTGTGCACGACTGGTAGATTATAACGTTGAACGCACTGGTATAAAAGGGCGGAGCTAATAAAACGCGGCGCCTTGTAGTGTATCGTTCAGGATGGGTGCTTTCCCCGTGCTTTCCATGAAGTATCCTTTAAAGATAATGTCCTAATCTTGCAGGCTTATTCAAGTTTGGTCAAACATTCCGAGGATGCCATGTACATGAAGTTGGTGAAATTTTGAAAACGTTGAAATTCACAGTGATGCAGGATTCAAATGATGCAATAAAAACATAAACAAATCGTTTTGTAGTCTTACTATCAGACTCATTACCTTTCTGTTCTGAATCTATGTATAATGGATGATTTTTTTCCCCACCAAGTTAAATGACAAATCACCCTGTGACATCAAAAATATGATTGAATCAATCCTCCCAGAATACATGTAATATTATTAGGTTTGTGAACATCTTGTAAAAACATGACATACAATAAAGGGTCTGCGGACTAATTAAACGCTCGTAACGTTCGTTTATTATTTCGAGCTGTAAAGGGACAGTCAAGTTCTAATATCCGCAGACCAATGCTTACATGGTATTTCATATATAAGGTAATAATCTCCCCATTTTAAAATTTTGGCTGGCAAAAGCCAGACAGTATCTTTAACATGCTGGAGAGCTGACCCAGTAAAAAAAACCCGGCGCGGGATTATTGTTTTCCATTTTCAGGGAGCATTCGCTTTAATATGGGATGATTTGTAAAGAATTCATCCATGAATGAATTTAGGTCAGCGCATGCGCACTGCTGACTTCTTGACTAACGAGCTTACTTACTTTCCAACTCGTTTCTTTCATCATGATTGTGTTTTGTATATATGTCAAAGGTAACCAAATCACCCGTAAGCCGCGCCTTTATCTACTGAATGGAAATTGGACGCTATTATATTATTATCAATCTCGTTTCTCCAAATCCTCCCTTGTTAACGACAGAGCTGAAGCGGAACGCTGCGTGGGGGTTCCCTTTTAAATGCAAATCTGTATATCTCCTGGTCGCCTCTTTCATGCAAACGGCATATCTCCAACCAGGCGCTTTTATCCTATGGGCAATTCCACGCCAAAGTGGACATTTGACCAAAAATTTTACAAGCATTTTTATGATACAAATTTGGTATCAAATCAAAGCTTAAATTCTATATTTTTTTAATTCAATGAGAAAATTTTAGTTTTACATAATTTTAGTTGTTTTTTTATAATAACTTTATAACCATAATTGAACCCCACAAATTTGACATTTTTGTGAAAAAGTGTTTTGATCCTGTGCTTGTTTTATATTTCCCCAGTTAAGCCTAAAAAACATTATTCTGACTCCTGAGATATGACCATTTTGTAAAATAGTAAATTTGTATGATTAATTTGATTTGTTATGCTTCAATGACTTCTTATTTTCAGCCTATGAAAATGTCCTTCCGTTACCGAAAAATCAATATTTTTAATTTTGTGGCTCACATACTTGTTAGAGAGCAGACCAATCTTCAGTGCAAAGCAAGTTCAAGTAGGCCTTCCCATTGCTAACAATTGTATTACTCATTGTTTCTTCGTTAATTAATAAATAACAAAAGAAAATGTCCTTCCGTTACCATACAATGGTAACAGATGGACAAGGTACCTCATATTACATATTATGACAAAATTTATGTTCAAAAATTGGTCTCTCATATATGAAAACCCAAAATAATGAGACAATACCTGCAATGACCAGCTATCAGTGGCGTAGTGTGGTCAGACTAGTAATTTTCTGTGTTTCAACCAATCAGATTTGTGCATTTAGAACATTTGATCTGGCACACAATTGATTTTATCTCTTTCTGCAACAGGGCCCTTGTACCATGATGCCATTTGTCTGGATTTCTATTGTATGGGGATTAGTAGGTCTATTTAACTGTGGTGAGCCAGGGTGTGAATAGGCTCTGATCATGACTTTGAATAGGTCTTTTTTTTACACAATACACCCCTATAGAATTCTTGGACATGGGTGTAGGTCTAAAATAATTAAATTTTACATGAAATTTGCAAACTAAAAACAAGGCTGTAGAAAAAGCAAGAAATAACATATCTCCAATTCTTTCATATATTGTAGAAATTATATCAAGCCAAGATTTAAGCAAACAAATTTCTCAAAATTATTTGATCCACGAGGTAAAACGGAAGGTCAAAATCTAAGGTCAAAGGTTATCGTATCCAAACTCGCTCATGCATGAACACAAATGGCATAAATGGATTGCACATAACATCCCCAGTCCAATGACACCTTTACAAAATAAATTGACCCAACGGTTAATGGACAATGGCCATTTGAAAAATGGTGCCCACGCCCATTTCTTACAAAACTCCCCCATAAGAATCGACCATAGCGCCAAAACCATTGGGCGGATTGGGCTAAAACTTAAATATTTGCGCTTTTAAAGGTTGAAATATCATACATACCAAATATTAGCAAATTTGAAGGGGGCTGCGATGAAAATTTTCAATTTTTTAAAAGGTGATTTGACATGGAATGACCCTACTGTGTCATATCATACATTATAGTCCATTATGTCCTTCCGTTACCGAACATTGGTCCGCTTTGTGTGAAATAACTCAAATATCTGCAGACAAATTTTAATCAAAGAACAAGTAAATTCTTCTTAACCCTTCAGAGAATGAAATGTGTACCCTTAAAATATTTTGTATTATTTAATATCACAGAGTTTTAGTTAAAACTGATTTGATAACAAAACCTTGTCCATTTTAGTGTCCTTCCGTTAGCGACCTCATTTGTATGCATATTCAATAATGTGCGGAGATAAAAAAAATATAAAAAAATATGGGACCTTAAAACTGTATGTTTTGGAAGTATTGTTATCAAAATAGACGGTTCTAACAACACAAGTATTTAAAAATGTCTTTCTTAAAGTTGACAATTTGTGTCTGAGTGTCCTTCCGTTACCATGGATTGACCATGAATAAGAGCCATTGGAGCATGAAATATAGTAAGAAAAAAATAGAAATGTAAATGCTTGTGATGTCCATATGCTATCTATGATACAAACTCATTTTAGACCACAAAAGAGATGTTTCCTTCTCATAAATGGTCTTTAAATTTCAAAATTAATTTTATTGTACAATTCCAATAGACTTTTCAGAGGTCCTTCCGTTACCGTCCTTCCGTTACCGAACACTGGAGTAATTAATTTCTCATAATTAATATACCAACGTAGATATTTTTCTTAAAAGGTGGTGTTATACTCTGTGATCATAAGGAAATTGACTAGTAGCCAACTTAACATGATAAACCTCGTAACTTCACAGAGATTGGGTCATAACGAAAAAACTTGAAAATCCATGTCCATTTTGCTGTCCTTCCGTTACCGGCCTCATTAGTGTCCATATCTAATTTACATAATGCGGTCAAAATTTTAGAAATAGTGGAAATCAAAGGTGTCCCAACAAGGATCAAAGACATGCCATTTAGAATAAAAAATCAAAAGCAGGATCCTGGAATTATTTGATTGAAGTTCCAAAATTGTGTCTGAATGTCCTTCCGTTACCGTGGAATTGCCCCTGGGCAATTCCACGCCAAAGTGGACATTTGACCAAAAATTTTACAAGCATTTTTATGATACAAATCTGGTATCAAATCAAAGCTTAAATTCTATATTTTTGGAATTCAATGAGAAAATTTTAGTTTTACATAATTTTAGTTGTTTTTTTATAATAACTTTATAACCATAATTGAACCCCACAAATTTGACATTTTGGTGAAAAAGTGTTTTGATCCTGTGTTTGTTTAATATTTCCCCAGTTAAGCCTAAAAACCATTATTCTGACTCCTGAGATATGACCATTTCGTAAAATAGTAAATTTGTATGATTTATTTGATTTGTTATGCTTCAATGACTTCTTATTTTCAGCCTATGAAAATGTCCTTCCGTTACCGAAAAATCAATATTTTTAATTTTGTGGCTCACATAATTGTTAGAGAGCAGACCGATCTTCAGTGCAAAGCTAGTTCAAGTAGGCCTTCCCATTGCTAACAATTGTATTACTCATTGTTTCTTCGTTAATTAATAAATAACAAAAGAAAATGTCCTTCCGTTACCATACACATGGTAACAGATGGACAAGGTACCTCATATTACATATTATGACAAAATTTATGTTAAAAAATTGGTCTCTCATATATGAAAACCCAAAATAATGAGACAATACCTGCAATGGCCAGCTATCAGTGGCGTAGCGTGGTCAGACTAGTAATTTTCTGTGTTTCAACCAATCAGATTTGTGCATTTAGAACATTTGATCTGGCTCACAATTGATTTTATCTCTTTCTGCAACAGGGCCCTTGTACCATGATGCCATTTGTCTGGATTTCTATTGTATGGGGATTAGTAGGTCTATTTAACTGTGGTGAGCCAGGGTGTGAATAGGCTCTGATCATGACTTTGAATAGGTCTTTTTTTAATACAATACACCCATATAGAATTCTTGGACATGGGTGTAGGTCTAAAATAATTAAATTGTACATGAAATTTGCAAACTAAAAACAAGGCTGTAGAAAAAGCAAGAAATAATATATCTCCAATTCTTTCATATGTTGTAGAAATTATATCAAGCCAAGATTTAAGCAAAACAAATTCTCAAAATTATTTGATCCACGAGGTAAAACGGAAGGTCAAAATCTAAGGTCAAAGGTTATCGTATCCAAACTCGCTCATGCATGAACATAAATGGCATAAATGGATTGCACATAACATCCCCAGTCCAATGACACCTTTACAAAATAAATTGACCCAACGGTTAATGGACAATGGCCATTTGAAAAATGGTGCCCACGCCCATTTCTTACAAAACTCCCCCATAAGAATCGACCATAGCGCCAAAACCATTGGGTGGATTGGGTTAAAACTTAAATATTTGCACTTTTTAAGGTTGAAATATCATACATACCAAATATTAGCAAATTTGAAGGGGGCTGCGATGAAAATGTTCTATTTTTTTAAAGGTGATTTGACATGGAATGACCCTACTGTGTCATATCATACATTATAGTCCATTATGTCCTTCCGTTACCGAACATTGGTCCGCTTTGTGTGAAATAACTCAAATATCTGCGGACAAATTTTAATCAAAGAACAAGTAAATTCTTCTTAACCCTTCAGAGAATGAAATGTGTACCCTTAAAATATTTGTATTATTTAATATCACAGAGTTTTAGTTAAAACTGATTTGATAACAAAACCTTGTCCATTTTGGTGTCCTTCCGTTACTGACCTCATTTGTATGCATATTCAATAATGTGCGGAGATTTAAAAAAAATAAAATTATGGGACCTCAAAACTGTATGTTTTGGAAGTATTGTTATTAAAATAGACTGTTCTAACAACACAAGTATTTAAAAATGTCTTTCTTAAAGTTGACAATTTGTGTCTGAGTGTCCTTCCGTTACCATGGATTGACCATGAATAAGAGCCATTGGAGCATGAAATATAGTAAGAAAAAAATAGAAATGTAAATGCTTGTGATGTCCATATGCTATCTATGATACAAACTCATTTTAGACCACAAAAGAGATGTTTCCTTCTCATAAATGGTCTTTAAATTTCAAAATTAATTTTATTGTACAATTCCAATAGACTTTTCAGAGGTCCTTCCGTTACCGTCCTTCCGTTACCGAACACTGGAGCAATTAATTTCTCATAATTAATATACCAATGTAGATATTTTTCTTAAAAGGTGGTGTTATACTCTGTGAACATAAGGAAATTGACTAGTAGCCAACTTAACATGATAAACCTCGTAACTTCACGGAGATTGGGTCATAACTAAAAAACTTGAAAATCCATGTCCATTTTGGCGTCCTTCCGTTACCGGCCTCATTAGTGTCCATATCTAATTTACATAATGCGGTCAAAATTTCAGAAATAGTGGAAATCAAAGGTGTCCCAACAAGGATCAAATACATGCCATTTAGAATAAAAAATCAAAAGCAGGATCCTGGAATTATTTGATTGAAGTTCCAAAATTGTGTCTGAATGTCCTTCCGTTACCGTGGAATTGCCCACATGCATGGCTGAATAGCTCAGGCGTAAGACTTTCACTAGAACAATTCTGCAAGTGTGATATGGATTTTACACGTTTACACCTTTGGTGTTGGAATGTAATAATATTATAGGTCCGATTTATATAGCGCCTAATATGATACAATAATCATATCTAAGCGCTTTACACTGTATTATTACCCCGATCATATGATACAATATCAGCCCGCGCACATTGTGTGCGTCCATCTCCACCCCCTGGGGAGCATTCCTTCCAAGCGGCTCATGGGTATTGAGAAGAGCATTTACATAAAAGCTTTCACCTCGATACAAAACTTAGTTTCCATAGATTCAAGCAACGTTTTCTGCTCTAAGCGAAGCAAGAACCTTATTGCTAAAGGTAGCGATGATGAAAAAATATGAACATAAAAAAGAAGTTGACTGTATGTAATGGTATGGAGAATTTCTTTTGTATGCTGTTCAAAAGAAGCGTCAAAGAGATATCATACGTATAATAATAATAATGATATCCATTTTTGTATAGCGCTTTATCACCGAAGTCCCAAAGCGCTCGGAGCATTATTACCTTGGCTTTAGCCGAGCTACCATGATGGGGCGCTCAAGCATTTCAAGGAATAAATTCCTGCCAAGTACCCATTTACTACAACTGGGTTGAGAGCAGCAAAATGTGGATAAAGTGTCTTGCTGAAGGACACTGGGTGATTTCAAGTATGGTGTTTAAGGCCGGTGTTAGTGTTTATTACACACCAACACCAGTTTGATAAACACTAACACCAGCCCTAAACACCATACTTGAAATCACCCACTGTGCACGTGCCGCGACTGGGAATCAAACCCACGACCCTCGTATTGAAAGACGAAGGCCCGAACCAATATACCACGACACTCCCACACTACATGCATGCAAAACAAAAAAAAAGTTTTCTACGGCGTTCCGCCTCTCGGTCTATTCAAAGTGATCAAAGTTGTCAAATTCAACCAAAATCATCTAGAACTTTCAGTTTCAAACGTCTCTAATTGCACCTTGTTGATTGGCTTGTGGTATAACAGAATAAATAAATGGGTTTCGATTTTTCAAATGTCTACCTTAAACTTTTTATGGAAATATGTATGGTTGAATAAACAAATTGTCCCTCGTTAAAGATAAACGGTGTTCTATTTATTTATCACACACCGTTCAGGAGAATCTTACAATAAAATTGGGATAATAAGATTAATGCCTCAAATATTACTTTTGGAAACAAAAACACAATGACGGAAGTTAATGGATCACTTTCACAGAAATGTTAATTTGTGTTAATATGTAAATATGCCAACAAAGTAACAACAATATGATTATGATTACCATTATTATATTAAAGGGATAGTTGAGTTTTGGTATAGAGGGCGCTACTCAAAATAATGAAAAAACTGAGTGTCAAATTCGAAAGAGCATACAATTTTAATGACAAAATAAACTTTATTTGATCAAAATCGGTTCAGAAATGGCTGAAATATCCCTTTACATAACCATTTGTAATAATTGTGGGCCCCCACAATTATTCGATAATTTTGAACCAGCCGTTAAATATTTGTTTTTAATGCTTCCTCTTTTCAAAATTGTACAAAGGTGGTTTTTAAATAGTTGTTGATTATCTCTCTATCTAATCACTATTTCAACAAAACATCACATGCATAATATTTTATTTAAAATGGTTGAAACCGATGAGTGTTTAGAGAGCACCCTCTTGAGTGGTAACGGTTCTTTTTGAATGATAACAGGCTTTTTACTTAGTCATTTGTAATTTTGTATTCCTTTCGAGCATGGTGGAGTTATAACTTTTAGTTTGTAATGTAATGGTGCAGGTTATGGTTAGTAAAATTCAGTTTGACCAAAACTGTTCTCTCGTTACCCGAACTCAACAATCCCTTTAACCCCTTGTCCACCATAATTCTTCGGGAATACGGTGGTATCATATGAACAAAGTCTATGGGAATTTCAGAATCTTGAAGGGAATGCCTCAATTAGTTCGACCCATGGGGACGACAGGCTTGGCAGCAAAGCTACAGAAATGCGTCAATCTTTACCATAATCCCTCGCAATCGTCTGGAATCTTCGTGTTTGCGAAGTTTGATTGATGTTTTATTTGATTTCCTCGAGCATATCTTACATAATTCTTGGATTAGTTTACTCTAGAATACAATTGCTGGCGAACTAGTTTATGTAATTATGCCATGTACGCGTTTTCGAAGTGTGTCCTTGTTAAATTGTTTTTTTAGTTTTATGAATCGGTGTCATTTTACTAATATATTACGGTATATTATTTATCATTTGTTTTGAGAACATTTTAATAAGATTTTAATCTATACCGTTTGCATGGTTTGTATTACCAAATTAATGAAAATGAACAAAGAAAATAGGGATTCCCCGGGATGTATAGAGTGGTGAAGTGTGATGTCATCTATGACGTCATAAACACCTTTTTTGTTTTGAATTTTCACATTTGAACTTCATTTTCAGAAACAGCATACAAAATAAAGTCTAAATACTGAAAATCAATTGAATATGTTAAGTATTGGCTGAGATATGCCCATCCGAATGATTTTTTGTTTCCAATAGGCAATCAGTGTTATAGTGCACTGGTTCCTAAATTTAGGAACCAGTGCATTATAACACTGATTGCCCGTTGAAGTAAAATTCATTCGGATGGGCATATCTCAGCCAATACGTAACATAATCCTTTGATTTTCGGTATTTGGACATTATTTGTTATGTTCTTTCTGAAAATGTAGTCCAAATTTTTATGACGTCATGGCTTCTGTACTCTATACTTGCTAGACCGTTGATCTACAAACTGAGCTAAAAACAAGCTCTTGTGCTGATTATTCGTCAACGAAACCCCTTCCAATGTTCGTGATGGTCAGAAACAAACCCGAAGGATACTAAATCAACTAAGGGATATATTATGCGCGAGGGATCACCGAAGTGATGCAGCTTTTTTGTTGTAAACATTATATCAAACATAGGGAATCTGACCAGAATGTATAACATAAATGAAAATGAAGAAACTGAGATAAGCCTAGGGCTTCCGCGGTTTGTTATTATAGTTTCCCTTATAGTATTTTTGAAATAAGCTCTTGTGCTGATTATTCGTCAATGAAACCCCTTTCAATGTTCGTGATGGTCAGAAACAAACCCGAATGATACTGAATCAACTATTTATTATGCGCGAGGGATCACCGAAGTGATGCAGCTTTTTTTTTTTTTTTACATTATTATCAAACATAGGGAATCTGACCAGAATGTATAACATAAATGAAAAAAAATGAAGAAACTGAGATAAGCCTAGGGCTTCCTCGGTTTGTTATTATGGTTTCCCTTATAGTATTTTTGAAATAAGCAGATTTATTAAGTACATTTGGCGTGTATTGCCATGATGAACAGTAAAGTATTGTGACGGCCGTCAGCAATTGTGAAGTTCGGACTGCCGTATATTTTGCCCTCGCTGCAGCATTTCTTTCATTTATATATTTCAAAGTTAAACCAATCATTACGGTACTCGAAGGCCATGCGGTCCGAGTACGTGTATTATACTTATTAACGTATTCGTTAGAGTACGGTATAACAGGAGTACCTTAGAGGAAAAATCGTGACACGGTGGACAAAAATCCTAATTTTGTCAGCAAAGCTTCGTCTTGATGTAAGAATTAAGAAAAGTGGTTGCTACAAAAAATCTGATGACGGGATCATGTTCAAAATCGCGGCCATCTTGGATTTCCAGGTAAATACATGTTTTTTTTCCACCCAAAATAATATAAAGCGTGTATGAATTTGTTTGTAACGGTTTATGGCAGTATGTAACATCATAAAAAACATACCTAAACATTAAGAACATCGCACTTCCGAAAAGCTGATTTGTATTCAAAATGGCCACCATTATCTTCAAAGTGCCATAATTCTGTTATTATACATATACAGATGTAATTTTGATGTCTACCCCCATTTTTGTGGGTCAAGCAGTTCATTGACAATAGTGATAGCGCAATTCAGTAATTAGAAGCCACAACAATGCAAGATGGTGTCCAAAATGGCCGCCATTTTCTCAAAAGTGCCATAATTCTGTTATTACACATCACAGAGTTGTCATTTTTGTGTCTACCCCCACATTTTGAGGGTCAAGCAGTTTATTGCGAATAGCTGGCGTCTAAAATGGCCGCCAATTTATCAGCCAGTTCAGAGCAGCATCTATTGTCTGATGAATCCCCTCAAAACCATCAGGGAAACATTGGAGAGGACAGTCATGTACCACATGCTGAACTATCTGGTCCAGCCTCGATAAAGGTAGTTAGGGCTATAGACTTGATCGGAACAACTCATTTTGGGTCTGAAGTCTGCTTGCTCCTTTGGTAGCACATTCTACTAATGGGCTAAGCCTCGATGATCGAACTGCTTAACCCTCACACGTGGGGTAGACACAAAAATTACAACTGTGTGATGTGTAATAAAAACAAATTCATACACGCTTTATATTATTTTGGGCGGGGTTAAACCGTGTATTAACTTGGAAATCCAAGATGGCCGCCATTTTGAACATGATCCCGTCATCAGATTGTTTGTAGCAACCACTTTTCTTAATTCTTACATCAAGACGAAGCTTTGCTGACAAAATTAGGATTTTGTCCACCGTGTCACGATTCCTTCATTGTTTGCTCATAAGGTACTCCACTAGTACAAGTGAATGTCATGATCAAACAATTAAACAATTTGTCGTAATCTGTTTTGTTTTTCTCTTTAATTTCGGACATGCTAGAAATAATCAGAAGGCGTAGAATATACTGACCTACGAAATATTAGCATTTATATAATAATGATGTCTGATTTTGATGAATTGAAATGGTTTTGATTTGCAAGTCTTGCAGATCAGCATATTGAGTTGCACTGTGCAAGTTGCACATACATTACAAAGAGTTTGATAATTATCGTGGATAATTATAAATGCGCTGACCTATGTGTGTTTGTTCAAATGATTGTGTGCTCGTTTGTTTGATTGTTTGTTTGCTTGTTTGTTTAATGGACATAACTTGAATAAAGTGCCACGGGCGCCTTTTAAACATTTTGTTTAAGGGCCACTGATAATGCCACTGATAATGCCACTGATAATGTTTTAAAGATTACGGTCAGCGCCTTAACGTACAAAAATAAAATCTCGCAGTCCCAATGACCTTTAGGCTGAATATGGTAATATCAGAATGTTGTTCGTTCTTATTCATGTCAAAAAGATGTGTTAGTTGCAAACCGCATTAGAAGGCAATTTTCAACAGTGTTAATCGATTTGATACCTCCGCTTTGTGATACAAAAAAATGCCGTGGCAAACCAATGATGTTTTTTTCATTATCATTTCTCATACACAGGGAAGCTGACCATTAATATATACATTCAGTCCTGACAGTCTTATCGCACCCAAATACCACCATGTTCTCCATCACTATATTTATACAGCCACCACCAATACCACCATCAGCATCCCCAACATCACTACCACAACCACCACCACCACCATCATCACCACCACCAATACTACCACCAGCAGCAGCAGCACCACCACCACCACCACCACCACCACCACCACCACCACCACCTCCACCACTACCACCGACACTACCACCACCAACACCACCTCCACCATCACTACCACCACCATCACCACCACCAACAACAACAACAACACTACTACCACCACTACTACCACCATCATCATTACCACCACCAGCAGCACCACCAGCACCACCAACAACAACCATCAACAGCAACAACAACAACACACAATCACCATCATCACTGCCACCACCACCATTACCACCATCACCACCTCCAACACCACCACTACCACATCAACACCACCATCACACCACCACCACCTCCCATCCACCACCACCACCACCCACACCCACCAACACCACCTCACCACCACCACCACCACCACCACCACCACCTCCACCACCACCAACACCCCACCAACACCACCTCCACCACCACCACCACCACCACCAATACCACCACCACCACCACCACTACCACCACCAACAACACCACCACCACCACCACCACCATCACCACCACCAGCTCCATCAACTCACCACCACCAACACCTCACCAACACCACCTCCACCACCACCACAACCACTACCACCACCAACAACAACACCACACACCACTACCACCACCAACAACACCACCACCACACTACCTCCACCACCACACCATCACCACCACCACCTCCATCAACTCCACCACCACCAACACCTCACCAACACCACCTCCACCACCACCACTACCACTACCACCACCAACAACACCACCACCACCACTACCTCCACCACCACCACCACCATCATATCCACCACCACCACCAACAACAAAAACAAAAACACCCCAACAACAACAACAACAAACAACAACAACACCACCATCACCACTGCGCAAACGTATGTTTTCGAGAATAATTAATCTTCGTTTAAAACAAAAACACTGTGGCATACACTTTGATATTATGTTAAAATTGGCCTTCGCATATTCATGATATTTGAATGACAACAAAATAACGTAAACAACTTCAATACTACTAACAACAACTTCGCAAATGTTTTTTTTTTTTCAATTAGTGATGAATATTCGTACAAATTGGAAAATGAAGAGGACGCCTTCGCGCCACTTACGGCGAATGTATTGTGTGAGTGTGCTATATGGCTATCTTCTGTGGCGTAATGTGGTTGGACTGATAGCAGTGATTGTGATTGGGGGCCCACGACATATTTTTATTTTTATATTTTATTTATTTATTTTATATTTATTATATATATATTTTTTATTTTATTTATTTATTTATTTATTTTTATTTTTTTTGGTGGGGGGAGGGGGTATATGCTTATTTAGTTTTCGTGTGTTTTCACATATATTCACTTTATGTTTCACTTGTTTTTGACAAATAATGCATTGGTGGGGTATATACGTGCCCCTCAGTCACCCCCGTAGCTACCCCCTACTGGATGTGCTTCATTTTCAGATCCCACCCGCTGCCCAGCTCTTGACCATCTATCAACAGAATCCTTAGAACCACTTGACTGCTTCGACCAGATACTAGTCCGAGACGATGCTACTTACATCGCACGTTTCGTCTTATAGCCCTGAAGGGATGACGTCTCGACGTATCGCGGGATGGCACTCTCGAGTGAACTGTGTTTGGAAACACAAACAGAATGGTCGGATATGTCGTGTTGTATTCGGTATTCTATTGACAGTAAGAATCAGAGAAACGGGTTTTTTTTTTCGTTGCTCGAATTTCCCTTTCGTTTAAGTCTCGAGTCTTTTTGAAGATTGTAGTGGTATGTTTGGATTTTTAATTATCCACTGGAAAGTTAAAAGCTGTGTACAAAACTCATTTCAATTAGTTACTAGCGGAATATCACCTTGCTCATTGTCGCTCATAACGTCGCCATGCATATAAACTTTATTTAACGTGAAATGTTCACACAATACTCCATGTGACGTCAGAGGACATATCAAAGTAGCAGAAACGACATGATGATTTACCAACCAATCATTGCAACTTTCTGACACTGCCAAACGAAAGTTACTAGATCCCTTCAAATATCGTACATTTTGACCAGACCCGGTCCGATACAACTTGAATGCGGAATATAAGTCAAGAAACCTTCAAATGGTCATAACTACATGTACATTCTATTATGCTTGTTCAGTGATCATTGTAGATTTCTAAAAATTAGCGTATATGCTATTTTCACCCACGACTGTATATTCAGTTTTACAATGTTTTTGTTTTGGTTTTGTGTTATTAGAATAAGTCTTAGTTTCTGTATCATGCTCACCCGTTTTAATCTCTTCATACTCAAATTAACCACTGAATGGAATAAGCTATTCAATCTACAGTAAACCAGCACTCACTGTCATACATTCCCAGAATGCGCTTGCTAAGGACCCTTTCTGTCCTTAGGGGGCGTAACCACTCTCTCCTGGACCCACCTCCAGTTAAAACTCCTATGGAAGTGTGTTGGAGGAATAAACTACCAAGTAAGATAGACTAGAAGAAAGGCGGGCAAGTACATTTTCTGTTTGGGCAGGTAAAATTCGAAAATGTATGGTTTAACTTGCCCAAAGGGGCAAGTAGAGAAAACAGTTAACACTTATTTCAGAATTTCTGGTTCTGAAGACATGACGCGCTGTCCTGTATACGCATTCCCGAATCTGCATGGCGACGCAGTGAATTCAAGTTTGATAAATTCTGCATCTGATGCAGACTTTTCAAATTTGATTCAAATACATCACATCATCTTTAAATGTTCAACGGTGAGCTGCCAAGTGACCTTACACCCTCACATAGCTGCATTATATCCAACCCACATGGTTACCATGGTTACCAGAGATGTATTCCCTCTTTGTGTTCTTCCTAATAAAGATCTCTTAAACAAAGTCCTTTTATGTTAGACTATTTACCCTTCGTATTATATAACAACTTGATTTTTTCTTCTGTAGCGACTGGGCGACTGGGCGACTACATTGTTGGAACAGTACCGGAACGGCGGTGCTAAATGTTCACTCTGCTCATAAGCGGATGGGTAGATTTTGTTTTTTTTTTTTTTTTTTTTTTAAAAGAAAAAAGAGATCTTCCGCAAAAACATGTCTTTAATACATAAAATTGAAAAATCAAACATCTAAATATATTTAAAGGGATCGATCTAGGTAACTTTGTTGGCATGTGTAGAAAGTGATGAATGGTTGATTCAATGTATATTGTTGTGATGATCTGATATGTGCACTGGGTATTGTGTGAAAATTCCAAGTTAAATCGACGTTATATGGCCGAGTAATGAGCAAAAATGCAAGAGTGATGTTCACTAATTCATTGCATTGACTTTGTACATGGTTTCGACGATCAGTGGATAGTTTAACATCTCAATACTTCAATCGTAAATATCTTTTTAACGAAAGGGAAATTCGAAAAGAACCGAAACCTGTCCATGTTTTTTTTTGTTTAAATACAAACACAACAAGGTATGAGAGAACCGCTAGAATTCCAATTGAATTTTGAGGATTTTGGACAATGTTACTAAGTCCCTTTAAAGGTGCACCTGTAAAGTGTCAGGTATTGCCAAAATTATTGATCTATGCGACTTCAATCTGTACCAAAATTATTGTAAGATATGTCCGAATGATGTGTGTGAAAGTTTCATTGAAAAACGAACACTGCTTTCCTGGTTAAATTCGAAAAATATGCGTCAGCTTTTACAACTAATTACTGTAAGACGTTAATAAGGTTTATGACCGTTCATTAACGCTCTTGGAGCTGAATGATAGATATCGTCATACTAAGGAGATGGGCATTCGAACAATAGTAACCTATTGTATTCTTCTCTACCATAGCTAAACAACACGGTAGAAGAGAAACGAGGAAGCACCAAGTTATGTTCGTGGAGCTTAGACACTTTACAGGCATTCCTTTAATATAATATTGTCTCCAAACGTACGCGTGATTGGCGCGTACGGAACCATGAGATCATAATGGTTCCGGTAAAGGGGTGCGTAATTATTTGCATTGTTCTATGAATTACAAAACCCTTCGCAAAGAGTTGGGCATCTGTTTGATATCACACAACGGTACCAAAAACATATAATCATGTGTTGTTCTTTGCCTGGTGGTCCCCTTTAAGTTCAAAGAAAACGGGGGATTTATCAAAGGAGCTTCTAAGTGATATATCCTCATGATTTTGTTTGCATGCAGCAGCCTAACATTGTAAACGCCTGTTCTAGATTGTCCCATCATCATGATCATGATCGATTATCGTAGACACAAACCTTGAAAAAGTCATCGACTTTCTCGGAAATCAACGCGTATTGAGGCTCGATCAGATTGTTAATGCCTGATTTTAAAGGAGGGGTTCGGACGATTTCCAGCATTTACCAATCAAAGAAGCATATATTTTTTCAACATATTGCCTTTGTCCCGACGAAAAAAGACAACTGATCATTCACAATCACTTTGGGACTAAATAAGGTAACAGTTCTTGATCGAATCTGCCGCCAGTGGATCTATCCCAGCATGCAATCGTGACGTTCGATGCCTCACTTTGCTGCCAATACAAAGCAAAGTGAGGCTGGCGCGTCACGCGACCACGTGATAAAAATTCGGAAGCGTACATAAAATAGACGATGAATATCAAAAATTGCAGACACAAACAATAGAGTATAAATCATCCTGATAGGATTAGATATTTTGATAAAAAATATATTACCAACTGAGTAATTTTTTAGATTCTGGTACATTAATTTTGAAATCGTCCGAACCATCCCTTTAAGTGTCCACGGTTCACCAATGTAACGCACATTGGTGAGTGAGATTGATCAATTCATTAGTTAAATCGTTCAAGGCAAAAACAAAACAACACTTATCGTCTCATGACCCAGTCCACACATACTCGGAAACCTTCTCGTAAGGTAAGAGCCACGTATTGGTATTTATGTGGGGTACAATGAAACGGGGCTATTCGGTGGCAATTTCGTAGCTATAAACCGTGGTCGATACGTGACAATCCGTGGCAGTACTCGATTTTCGCCGTGCCACTGACGGGAAGGCAGAACATTTTCAAAAATTCTGCCACGATATGGCTGTTGTTAAATGCTCTTTCTTCCGTAAATGACACGTAAACACAGTTCCGCCACGTATTATTTATTTATTTTTTAATAATTTTTTTGTATTAGTGTTCTTTATCCAGGTTATCCTCTTCAGTGCTCTTTGCTCTGTTCTCCCAGAGGGACCTGCATCTAATATTACTATGTACAACTCGGCCATTTAATACACTTCCGCACTATATTGTGCACTTTCTCCACTCCCAAGGGAGCATTCCAGCAGGTGCTACTTTATAGTGCACTCATGCTATTGACACATCCTCATGCAAGCCAAGTATATTATCACGTATCACCACGTATTGTCACGTATCGCCACGTATGTTCACGAATAAGCCACGTATTATAACGTAGCACCACATATCGCCACGTATCGCCGCGTATGATCACGAATAAGCCACGTATTATCACATATCACCACGTATTGTCACGTATCGCCACATATGTTCACGAAAAAGTAACGTATCGCCGCGTATGTTCACGAAGAAGCACGTAATTATCACGTATCGCCACGTATTGTTACGTATCGCCACGTATGTTCACGAAGAAGCCACGAAATTGCCACCTTATTGCCACGTTTTTATTGTATTCCACACAAAATGACATTAAGTGGCGCTTATAAATACGGAAAGGCTTTACGGGTGTGTGTGGCTGGGACATCACTCTCGTATTATGTACATTGGCGCAGTATACCCTTGAACAATTTAGTTTTGTGTCAACGACCCTTTTTGCGCCTTAGGCTAACACGAATATCCATGATTTCCTTGGGATTCGAAAGCTTCGGAGCTTATTCATTTTAGCACATATCTATTGCCCTAAATCAGGCAAAAGCGAGAGAAATGGGGAGAGGGGCCGGGGGGGGGGGGGGGGGGGAGATGGAAGAAGGTGGGTGGGGGTGAATGAGAAACAAATGTAATAACGATTAAACAAAATGTAGGCATTGGAAATTATTGGGAGAAAATTATCAAAAGAGAGTGAATGAAAGAGAGAGAGAGAAGAGAGAGGGGGGGGGGGGGGGGGGGGGGTTGGAAAAATTCAAATGTTGAAGAGATAGACGAGGAGAGAGTTTGCTGAATGGTAGGCTATATAGCCCAAGTGGCGGAATATTGTCCCCGATGTTTTGGCTGTTCATCAACATTATGTTATTACTCTAATAATTATTAAACCACCCCTTCCCCCCAAAAGAAAGAGATGTCAAACAAGAAGTTGAGAAATCACATACAATTGGCAGCTTGGAATGTAATGATAATAATAACGATAATAGCTACAATTAATAGCGAGTGACATGAATATTCATTGTCTCTAAGAGCTGCAGAATAATTTGAAAATGAAAATAGAATTCATTCAGTGCAAAAGTTGTGGTGATTAATCGAAAGTGGAAAGAGAAAGTCAATAAACTCGGAGAAATTGAAAACAACATGAAAGTAACAGTGGCGCCGAGAGTTCACCAAAATGAGTCCATCGAGCATATTATCCAGGGACTAATGTAATCCTCTCTTGTTGTAACCTTTTCAATCGACAAATGGCAAGCTTCAGTGGCCGAGATTACGTAATAAGCCTTCTTTGACTTAAAATCTGGCCCTCACAATCAGTCGATACTCAAACGACTTTTTTACCTAAAGATTACAGATCGAAATCGGTGAAATCCGATTTGCAGTCTCTCCAAAGTCTTTAAAAAAAAAAAGACTGTTAAATTGTAGGCAGGGAGAGAAAAAAAAAACAAATGGTAGTATAGTAAGAGTACAAAGGGGAGGGGATGTGGGTTTGGAATGTGGGGATGTTGTGCGTTACTGCTGTGAATATGTGGGTATGTGTGTGTGTATGTTTTCAAACTTTCCAAAGTTTGATTACATGTACTAATTCATTGTGCAAGGTATGCATCTTCCTGAATCCTGGTACCCCAGGCGGTCATGCCGGGCGGGCGAG
>JBAMJV010007790.1:5000-47717 GCA_037951105.1 Echinarachnius parma
TATAATTGTCTAGAGCTTGAGTGCCAATCACATTTCATATTCCCTTCCTTTTTCCATTATTTCAACATTATTTCTTTGAATATTAATCAATAAATTACATTGCAGATGTTTCATCACATCGGATGACCCCCCTAACAAAATGTTTATTTAGCAAATTTTGGAGTTTCTTTTGTCTAATTGCCAGTTCGGCAGAATACCATTTCTATCTTTTGTCGTCTACACCAAAAACATACATTATGACACTAAGATCATGTATGAATTAGTTTTCATTTTGTTTATCTATGTATCATTTTTGTCTCAGTTCACCTAATACAAACTAAAGTCTATGATTATTTTTACTATAATTATGTGGAACCTCATTTTGTAGCCTAAAACTCTTTGGAACTAAATAACCTGTTTCCTTAAAGTTTCTGAAATCCACATCGACTTTATATACAACCCTCCTGGCTTCCATAGTTTAGGGGTTGAAAATAAGAGCAAAAGACTAATTGGACATGCAACCTACAAATATGTTAGACAAATCGGCACATAGACTTAATGTTCATTATTGTAGCAGCTGCTTTTCTGTCTATTGTTTAATAATATTTGGTCTAAGTACCAACATCATTTATGATTTGGTCGGGTGTTTATTAGCCTCCAGCACCCGTTGGGCAGTTTGAGCTAGTATGCTCCCCTGGGAGTTCAGATGGTGCACAATATAATTGTGTGGGTTTGAACTGCACCTGATGCCTAAGGGTAATGATGCGCCTCTGAATAGGGCACCAAGATACATGGCGCTCTATAAATGCTATATATTATTATTATTAGTATGACAGCATGATTCATATGGATTGAATCATTTTGTCTAATCTTCATTCTGTCTAATCATTCGTTTGGGTAATGTGTATAGTCTACGAATAAGATTAGAAATAAGATTAAAAACTCATTAAATAAACAGGCGGGTGTTAGACAAAGTGGAATTTAGACAGTTTATTAGACAAAGTTCTTTGTCATTGTGCCTAATGACAAACTGGGTCCAAACCAGAATGTTGCAGGATTTATGCAATGTTCACAAAAGAGAATAAGAAGTTGAAGTGAAACAATAACAAGATAAATAAAAACAATACAAATAAAAGTAAATATTGGGCAAACAATCATATTTCCCGCTTTTCTCATATTTACCGGGCGAGAATCTTATTTCCCAGGCGGTAATTCCCGGTATTCACCAGCGGGAATTCTCGCCACCGGTATTTCCCGGCCAACCCTGCATAAACGAATAATCATTATCAATTAATCAATATTATTAATAAATGTAAGATTAATTATGGTTTTGTTAGAAGTATTAAAACATGAATTAATAATAATAATAATGATAATAATGATGAGAAAAATAATAATAATAATAATGATAACAATCATTATCATCATTATCATCATCATCATCATCATCATCGTCATCATCAGCATTATCATCATCATCATCATCATCATCATCATCATCATCGGTATATATGCTATCTGTTACATTTGTTATATAATCAAAATACTTCATTTCAAATTGTTGATTTTCCAATTTCCAATTTGTTGCTGTAATGTGGGATATGTGATATCATAATGAATATGTATCCTTTTTTTTATTTCAACATTATATGATCCCAGCTGGTTTAGATTATGTAAGAGTGATACTACTTGAAGTTGAATAGCACACTTCCCCCTTTCATCCTTCAATGCACATAGTGAAAGGAGGCGCCCCCTTTCATACTCAATGAAAGAACAGGAAGCACAGCTTTATATTGTTCGTGTAAACCTTTGACCTTTGACTAAAAAATCAATAATATCCCCAAAAGATTGACCATGTAGTTTCCTTAGAAAATTTAGTAAATACGGCCTATGCATTGAAGTATAAATTTAATTATTTAAAGCTCGAGTTCAAAGTTCCAACTTGTTATGCTTGTGTTAATGCGATAATATAATTAAAAACATATTCGCTAGATTAAAAAATAACAGTTTGCCGTTTTGTCATTTGTAATTTTTGGCGAGTTTACCAACGTCTGAAATTAAACAGACAAATAATAAGTAAACATAATGTGTAAACAAGAATAATTACATGTAACTCTGCATGACTACACACCTAACGCACCACCCCGTAAGCTAAGTAATATCGTTATTTATTCTGTAAATTATAGGACCATAATTATTCATCTACATGATACATTATACCCGAAGTATCGGTAAGACTGCTAGGATAATGATCATAATGAATGCTACGAGTATGTCATCATAAACATCCTCCTCCTCTTCCTCCTCCTCCTCCTCCTGATCATCATCATCATCATCATCATCATCATCATCATCATCATCATCATCATCGTTATCACCAACATCAAGGGGGAGGGGGGGGGGGGGTGGAGTGGCAGCCACTTAATAATTATAATGATGCTAATAATAATACTAATGATAATAGTAATAATAATCATCAACAAGACACATCGCAACACCCCTGGCTACGGTCCTTTCGTTATCATCATCATCATCATCGTTATCATCAACATTATCATCAGTGTCATCATCAGCATCATCATCATCATCATCACTGCCTTTGTCCTTCAGCAAGATAATTTATCCACAATTGCTGCTTTCTCCCCAGGTGTATAACTGGGTACCATGGTCGTGCGTTAATTAGCCTTAGCGGCACCATCACTGGCAGCTCGGCTAGTATGGTCCCTGGGGAGTTGAGAAAGTATGCAATATCACTGTGTGGGTTTGAGATGAACTTGATGACCATGGGCAATAATTATTAAATAATGATTTAAGCCCTTAGAGACTCTTTGCACTAATGATAGTGTTTTTTATGATGATGATGGTGATGATGATGACGAGTATTATTATTATTATTTGTATCTTCCCGATAGGTGTATAAGATACCTTTTCGATAAAATGCGCTTCTACATTTCACAAAATTAATAACGATATACCTCAGCTGGCGGCTAACCCTAACCCTAACCCAAAGGTTAGAATGTCTCTTTGTTGCATCCTTATTGTGTAAAATATGAAAGCCGAAAGCGAAAAAAAATTGTTTCGTGAATTGTGAAGAGTATTCAGTCATCGGAAAGATACCTCATGCCCATATCATCGGGAAGTTTTTAATATTATTAATATAATTAGGCGTCATCATCATCATCATCATCATCAGCATCACCATCATCATCATCATCATCATCAACGTCATCATCATCATCATGCAACTACTATGTAAAGCCCAAGTTCCGTCTGTTTATGCTGGTGTTATTGCAATAACATAATTATAAATATTCGGTAAATTATAATACGGATTAGTGTATTGTCATTTGAAATTATTCATTTGGTATCAAGTTCTGAAGTCAAAACAATGAACTAGTAAAAAGATGTGTAAAGAATAATTAAATGTAACTCTGCATGACTACGCACCCAATGAACCACCCCTTGCTTCGGGCCTGTCATTATCATCTTCATCATAATCATCATCATCGTCATCATCATCATCATCATCATCGTCATCATCATCATCATCAACATCATCACCATCGCCATCATCATCGTCATCGTCATCGTCATCATCATTATCATCATCATCATTATCACTATCGGTCTTTAAAGGGAAAGTTGAGTTTTGGTAGAGAGGGCGCTAGACTAGGTTTGTGAGGTAATGAAAAACTGAGTGTAAAATTTGAAAGAGCATAATATTTAAACAATAAAATCATCTTTGTTTGATCAAAATCGGTTCAGAAACGGCTGAAATATCCATAAATATAACAATTTGTAATAAACCCGGGGCCCCGGGTTTATTAGAGAATTTTGAACCAGCCGTTAAAAATTCAAAAAAATGCTTCCTCTTTTCAAAAAAGTTACAAAATAGGTATTTAAATAGTTGTTGGTTATTTCTCTATCTAATCACTATTTCAACAAAGCATCACATGCACAATATTTTATTCAAAATGGTTGAAACCGATGAGTGTTTAGAGAGCGCCCTCTTACGTTTTAACGGCTCTTTTTTAATGATAACATGATCTTTACTACGTCATTTGTAATTTTGTGTTCCTTTCTAGTTATAACTATTAGTTTGTAATGTAATGATGTAGGTTTTGGTTACTAAAATTCAGTTTCACTAAAACTGTACTCTCCTTACCAGAACTCAACTATCCCTTTAATGTTAGCCATATTTGATAAAAATCCGATAGCCGCAAGCCATGAACGATTGTTACTTGCATGACTTGTGATGTGAAATGAAGAAACGTATTCATCGAAAAGGTTCTTTATACCCATATCATCTGGGAAGTTTGCTATGATAATAACTATATGATTGATAATAATGATTATTATCCGTATTTCATAAAATACGATCGCCGCAAGCCAATATACTGTAGATTGTTACTTGTGATGTGAAATGAAGAAACGGGTTCATCGAAACGGATCTTCAAACCCATACCATCTGTGAAGTTTGCTATGATAATAACTATATTATGATTGATAATAATGATTCTGATAAACGTCATCATCATCATCATCATAATTCTAATCATGATTTTCATGGAGGGTGATTCTAACTGTTCTCCTTATTGCACTCAACAATAGCCGCCAGCTGAGTAATACCGTTATTAGTTTTGTGAAATGTAGAAGCGCATGTATAAAAAAGGTAGATCTTAATAATCAATATGAATTAATAATATCGGCCCGATATCAATTTTTATTTTGTGAATAATAATGATTATGATAATAGTCATCATCATCATCACCATAATTTGGGGCCCGGTCAATTGCTTATTTCCCAGTCGGCGGGAAATACCGGGAAATACCGGTAATTACCGGGTTTTTTTAGCGGGAATTACCGGCAAAAGCAGGAAATATGACTCACGGTTACGATCCAATACTAAATTTGTACATGTCCCATAAAGATGTATGCATTTTATCTTAGGTGAATCATCAAAATGCTTAATTATGTATAAAATATAAACAAGAAAAGGTTATTGGGCAAACGAGCGTTATATTGATATGCAAAGGATCCACTTGCAAGACAATGTACAAACAAGGTAGGCATATTTCACGGATGGTCGGACATACTGGAGAAAACCAGGAATTCTTATTCTAATACTATGAAACAACATGTGGAAGTACCATTAAGCAAAGTAGTTTTACCTTATTAGTATGGTCAGTGGCGTATAGCGACGGGGGGGGGGGGGGGGGGGGGGGGGGGGGGGGGGGGGCTCGTGCCCCCCCCCCCCCAATTATTTGGAAAAAAAACAATAGAAAACATAAGGGGACATTTTGAAAAAAACAAAGAAATAAATAAGGTGTGCCCCCCCCCCCCCCCCAATAATTGTGCGTGCCCCCCCCCCTCCCAATCAGTCCGACCGCGCTACGCCACTGATTATGGTCGAGTGACTAAAGCCCAGTGCCCATTAGGCGATCTTCGCTTGCGATCTAGCCCGAGTTGCTAGCGATCTCGGTTCGGTGTGAATCGCACCAGTTCGCCGCGAGTCAGCCCGATCTCATTGCGTACGCGATCTTTTCGGTGCCCATTATGCGATCTCACGTCGACTTCCTATTGTCCCTATTTCCACGCATGCGTGCATGGTTGAAAATTTCAGCCAGGTATTGTTCGCTCTTGCTTGTCTTGACATCTTAACACGCTTTGCGAGTTTTTTTAATGAACCCAGTGCCCACCTTGCGATCTGGGCCTAGCGATCTTGCCCGAATAGGAGCGATCCCCTGAGATCTGTTGTTAAGTCGCAAAGTGGGCACCAATGGCCGCACCAGATCGCTGTAACTCGCGTCCGCAAGGGTGGTGTCGGTTGCGGTCGCAAGGTTTTGGACATGTTTAAAAATTGTTGTTCTCGATCGCATGTCGGGCGGGATCGCACAAAAAAAGCCATTTGGGCAATTTTTCATATTTCCTGATATCAGGAATTCAATCCTTGATATAAGGAATTCTGTTTCCAAATATCAATAATTACATTCTTGATATCAGGAAATAAATTAATGATATCCAGGGGGTGTATTCTGAAAATCGTCTTTTCCCTAATATCGTATTATCTTAGGCTTATGACAAAACCGGTATTCTGAAAACTCTCATATCTTTTGTATTATCTCTGAAAGTTTGTTAACCTCTATTAGCTGGCGCGCCTTGCCACGCATTATTGATAAGCGCGTTCGCGCAAGCAGAGGTGGAAAATGTGTATTCTAAAAACTCTCTTATCTTTTATCTCATCATGAAATTATCATAAATTCTACCCATATGCCGAGACAGCTATGGGGCAGTATTTTCCTTTTGTTATATCTTGTTTAAACATATTTAAAGACAATTATTTGAGATTTTAAAGAGCTCCCTATGTTTGTTGTGTGTATAGGTGTGTGTACGTGCGAAAAAGTTAGAAAATAAGAGTGAGGGGGAGAAAATTCCATTGAAAATCTAACCATATGAAAATCCCATTCTTACAAAAATACTCTTTGACCAAAATATATAAATTTCTTGAACTTTGATTGAAAATTCTATGTGTGCGCAAAGCTAGTTAGATGCGCGCATTTAAAGAAAATGCGACGCATACGCAATTTAACCCACTTTGATTGGCTGAGGGGGCATATAAACATTTTGTAACAACAATTTTGATTGGTTAACTCAGCACTAATGGGCGTGGTCAGGGAAAGATATGATGCCCTTAAGACAATTTTCAGAATACCGATTTATGACAATTTTAGTGGTGTATTATCTTATGGACTTATGACAAAAGATAATACAAAAGATAAGACGATTTTCAGAATACACCCCCTGAGTTCGATTTCTTGATATCCAGAGTTCGATTTCCTGATATCAAGAATTCGATTTCTTGATGCCAGGAGTTGAATTTTTGAAATCAGGAATTGCCATTGGTTAGCAACAGAAAATGGTTTCTTGATATCAAGAATTCAATGTTCAGTTATGCGAAACTGCTCTACAAAGGCGCCCTGCAAGAATCAAGAATTCTTTTCTTGAATTGTTGATATCAATAAATGATTTGCTGTTGGTAACTCTTGATATCAAGAAAAGGAAATAAATGTTCAAACGGCTAGCCATGCCTCGCCAACAAATTCAGAATAAAAAAAGTGTGAATTCCTCGTTATTGTATTCCTTGACAATGGGTGGAAATAGGGGCCAAGGTATGACCCCAAGGAGGCCAAATTGAAAAGACCGCGTACACAATGGAATTAGGCTGACTCACTGCGAACTGATGATTCCAAGGTCGCTAGCCCTATGCGATCTTGTCCGAATAGGAGCGATCCCCTGAGATCTGTGTTAAGTCGCAAAGTGGGCACCAATGGCCGCACCAGATCGCACCAGATCGCCGCGAATGCGATCGAGACCGACCTGGTCGCCAGATTTTTGAACATGTCAAAACCCCGGCGACCGCAACCGACACCACCCTTGCGGACGCGAGTTACAGCGATCTGGTGCGGCCATTGGTGCCCACTTGGCGACTTAACCACAGATCTCAGGGGATCGCTCCTATTCGGGCAAGATCGCTCTAGATCGCTAGGCCCAGATCGCCTAATGGGCATTGGGCTTAAGACTTTTTAAATAATTATAATTGTCTAGATCTTGAGTGCACATATTCCCT
This sequence comes from Echinarachnius parma, assembly GCA_037951105.1. Lineage (NCBI taxonomy): Eukaryota > Metazoa > Echinodermata > Echinoidea > Clypeasteroida > Echinarachniidae > Echinarachnius > Echinarachnius parma. The sequence continues at coordinate 12,608 of JBAMJV010007790.1, forward strand.
TCCTTTTTCCATTATCTCAAAATAAATTCTTTGAATATTAATCAATTAAGAGGTCGCGGAGAATAAGAATGTCTCGCGTGCATTTGTATTTTTCACAAAGCGATACTATCTGCTCCGTTGCCAATATGTCCTTCTTTGAAACCTTCTTGTAATTGCTCCTCTTGGCTGTTTTGACCAAATTTTTCACGAAATCATTCGATGTAGGGTCCTGAAGACCTCTCATATTGTGAACCCATTTAATAGCGTAGGCTACATGGCGCTCTGGATAACGCTGGGCGATTTTCCACCGTTAATCAAACTCGTCAAATATAAAGCAACGTGGATGGGCTCCGCCGGTATCGCTTGGCCGCCCTCAGCGGTGATAAAATCCTCCCATCTCTTGAAAGATGCATAGTACTTCTTGGTAGTCGCGTCGCTACGTGACTGCACCAGATGCGATGACATGCTGTCGGCAAAACTCAGGAGCTTGCTGGTACCTTCTCTGCCCTTTAATCTCCCAAGAAAACCCCAAGTACTGCCTGTGTTGCTCAAAAATCTAGTTCGGCAGGCTTATCCCAAAATAATGGCTTATTTTGTCATTTTTTGTGTATAGAGTAAGGTGCTGGAGGTTAGGATGTGTTCCGAATTAGTGGATGGATGAACATGTATTTGCCTGCGTTACATGGTATAGCAGGCAAATGTTGTTCGAACGGCAATAAGTGAGGGCACTTAATTGTGCTCAGGCATGCGTGGCGGAATCTATTGATTCCGCCGCGGGAGTATTTGAATGGAAGGATAGGCGCCCGTGTAGGGCGCGGTATATAGAAGAAAGTCATTCTAGCCTTTCGATTCACGCTACATGCACGTTTGATTTTATACGTCAAACGTGGTATAATTAACGAGTATACAATAGGTATAAACGGCATTGTTTGTTAGATCCGAGATCCTTCATTACATTTTGCGTAATGTTGCATATTTTTGTTTTTATAAGGTTGATAATGTATCTATGCAGATTGAGCTGGTACTTACAATGTTTTATTGGTATAGTTTGATTCATAGTCATAGGGTTTTCCCAGAGCATTTGCGCTTATTAAGTTTTATCTCTGGTTTTTTAATCCCGGTCTATTTATTTAGGCACAAGATTATAGTTTAATTGAGTTTGGTCAGTTTGTACTTTGTATCTCAATTGTATTAATTGTATGTATATTTGTTCGTAATTTTGTATATTGAAGAAGATAATACAAAATGAATTAGATCAAAGTTTTGTAATAAACGCCGTCTGGACGTGCTAGTAGTTCGGCAGGTTGTATAATTGATGTCGTGCCAATGTTATTAATTATGCATAAATATGACTTTGGGTCAATATCGCACTGATCTTTCTGAACTGATTGCAATTTAACAGGTTGGTACATGGTTATACAAAAACAAATGTCGTGCTGATCTCATTAATCCAACGTAAATAAGACTGTGTCGACGATGGAATTGGTAGCAATGTAAGAGGTCGGTAAATGATTGTAAAAATGATATCGGGCCGATATTATTAATTCATATTGATTATTAAGATCTACCTTTTTTATACATGCGCTTCTACATTTCACAAAACTAATAACGATATTACTCAGCTGGCGGATATTGTTGAGTGCAATAAGGAGAACAGTTAGAATCACCCTCCATGAAAATTATGATTAGAATTATGATGATGATGATGATGACGTTTATCAGAATCATTATTATCAATCATATAGTTATTACCATAGCAAACTTCACAGATGGTATGGGTTTGAAGATCCGTTTCGATGAACCCGTTTCTTCATTTCACATCACAAGTAACAATCTACAGTATATTGGCTTGCGGCGATCGTATTTTATGAAATACGGATAATATGACAGACAGCTGCCCTCTCTAAAATGATAATTTTGATTATGATGATGATGATGATGAAGATGATGATGATTATAATGATGATGATGATAGTGGCAGGCCCATACAAGGGGTGGTTCGTTGGGTGCGTAGTCATGCAGAGTTATATGTAATTATTCTTCACACATCTTTTTATTAATTATTTAATTGTTTTTAATTCAGACACATCCACCGAATAATCACAAATGACAATACAGTAAACGGTATTATATTTGTATTTACCGAATATTATCATTATGTAATTTCAATAACACCAGCATAAACAGACGAAACATGGGCTGTGGTATTTACATTTGGTATTTGTATTGATTTTTCTAAAGGGATAGTTGAGTTCTGGTAATGAGAGTAGCCTATAGTTTTGGTCAAACTGAATTTTAGTAACCAAAACCTGCATCATTACATTACAAACTAATAGTTATAACTCGGAAGGAATACAACATTACAAATGACTTATTAAAGATCCTGTTATCATTCAAAAAGAGCCGTTAAAACTCAAGAGGCCGCTCTCTAAACACACATCCAGGCCCCCCCAACTCAAAATGGAAGTTGGCCAAATTTTTAATGAAGAGAACCACCGATTGCTTTGTTAATTCGACTGGCTGCCATGGTAATATTAGCGTAAATTCATTCATAATAATGCGCGGGCGCGAACTTCACAATTATCACGCACAAATTTATGGTATGCCTCTGTTATGACGTCACAATGAAAAACAATAGTTTGATCCTAGTAGGGAAATCCCCTGTTTCTTGACTGTGCGCAATTAAATACATGACATCGCGTAACTGTTAGTACTGCGCGTAATTAAAATAATAGAGATGAATTAGAATTAAGCGTCTTTGGTATTATGAAGCGCAATTTTGCTGAGAAGTGCGTGTTTAAATGCCATGGCAACTGCAAGTGCGCAATGCGTAATTACTTTAGCTTTTTGCGTAATGTGTTAATTTATCCAATGAATCCACGTCTGATAATTTATTCAAATGAAACAAATCTGACGTACTACCTCATTTGCATGACATTCGGTGCGTATTTTCAAAAACTTGCTGATAAAGGTGTGGCCTATCTCTGTGGTTAAAACGCTATACGCTTATTCAGTTGGGGTTCTAGTATTTATATTGTATTTCTGTGCACACATCGGTTTCAACCATTTTGAATAAGATATTGTGCATGTGATGTTTTGTTGAAATAGTGATTAGATAGAGAGATAATCAACCACTATTCAAATTATTTTTTAACTTTTTGAAAAGAGGAAGTATTTTTAAATTTTTTTTTTTTACGGCTGGTTAAAAATGATTGAATAAGTGTAGGGCCCCACATTTATTACAAATGGCTATTCAACTTCACCTATCCCACATTACAGCAAAAAATATGAACGACACAGTCCAACATTGGAAAGTCAACAATTTGAAATTAAATGTTTTGAATTCAACCATAGAGGAAACTGACTAGAAATACTAAAATGATTGAAAATGAGCAAAGAAAAATAGGCTTCGCCGGGAATCGAACCCGAGAACTCCGGATTGCTAGACCGGTGCTCAAACAAAATGCAAACCATCAAGCCATGAAGACTTTTGAATGGCGGGCGTTCCCATGAAACCCTTTTCAAAGCTCGATTAGTTAGAAGCTATAAACTGGGCCAATTCCAAGGATAATTAAATTAACTTTTATTGAGAAAGGCGCATGATCACGCGAAGTGATTTTTTGATTAATTAAATTCAAACATAGAGGAAACTGACTAGAAATAGTTCAATGATTGAAAATGAGCAAGTAAAATGTTTTATATTGATTATACAAAATACGTAACAGATAACATATACCGATGATGATGATATTGATGATGATGATGATGATGATATTGATGATGATGATGATGATGATGATGATGATGATGATGATGATGATTATGATTATGATGACACACTAACTTGTGAAGACCGGAGAATTATAATTGATATTTCGTCCAGTATGCAATATTACGTGCCAGTCATCCAGTATCTGGATATTATATTTGATGGTCAATACAGCATCATTTGGCAGGGAATGAAGCGATAAGTATTTATATTTACGTATATATACACTGGACCCAAAAAGAAACTTATAATTTTTCACGTGGTCATATCTTGAAAATCTGTCCATCAAATTGAAACAAAATGACACACGGGATTACTTAAATACCCTACTCCAATGACATGTCAATATCCAAACGTAATACCTTACTGACATAACTGAAAAATGCTCTGGCATGGAACCGTTTGGTGTATCACATGTCACAATCTGGATATTTCGGCAACAGAGTTTAAGGCAGGTGAGGAAGTCAAAACATATTGAAATTATGGTAATGTCAGTTACCCAAACACAGACATCAATAGTGGGTGTGTCCACCATGTGCTTGGAAGAATTCAGTGCATCTGCTATGCTTGCTATCCACTAGGTTTCTGACACAGGCTTGGGGGAGATTGTTCCTCTCTTCGTGTGGAGCTGTTCTAAGTGGGCATTAACAGGCGAATTGTCCCTGTACTGTGACATGTGGTCCCGGAAGTTATTCCATGCCAGTGCTTTTTGCTGTTGTTTCAGTTTGGCAACTGCTTGGTTACTGACATATGTTTAGAGTAGAGTATTTAAGTAATCCGGTGTGTCATTTTAGTTAATTTTGATGGACGGGATTTTAAGGTATGATCATGTGGAAAAATTATAAGTTTCTTTTTGGGCCCAGTGTAATACATTATTACATAAAATACTTATAGGACTGAGTGTGTGGGCCGTATAATGATTTCGGTCCCTACAAGTCGGGTGATACACATTAAGCGGTCCCGTGTATTCACGTTCGGTGCATGGAGGCACACACACACTTTTTGTCCTATAAGTAATGAAAAATAGAAGGATAAAAACATGATGGTATTATAATGTATAATAATAATGATGAACATATTTATAGCGCAGCTATATTCTTCTGTGATGCAATTTGTATTGTTATACATGGTCAGCAGGTACATTTTAAACCCAAATAAAAAAATAAAAATGATACTGATAATGATACTATTCATTATCATAATTATTTATTATGATTGTATTTTCAAATACTATTTATATAATATTGACTGGCCTTGAGTGGTATATCAGATATATTGCATTCGCTAGGATCATATTGCACGAGTCGAAGACGAGTGCAATATGATCCTAGCGAATGCAATATATCTGATATACCACGAAAGAATAAGCCAGTCAATATTATTATTATTATACATACGATACCGCTTTCAATCATAGGTAAATTGCAAAGTATGTTTTAACTTACCAAAATCCCGAGACGGATGGAATCTACTGCTGTAATCCACTGAAGTCAAGAGCCGATCCACTGAATAATGTAAAGTTGTAGGGAACTTCAAAGTCAAAAGTTAACAGTATATATTACTGCTCCAATGTTCTTTTCCAAGGAAAAATATCAATAAACAAGTCAAAGTTACAACAGCGAAGAAACAAACTTCAAAGTTCAAATGGGGAAACTCCAAAAGTTAACTGGCATCAAAACGTTCAAAAGTCTCAAAATAACACAATGTCTATATACAGTTAGAGAGTTCACAGTTACTTCGTGAAGTAGTTGATCGTCACATTGCATTGGTTAAGCACAAAGGGACTCTGTTGCACCTGCATTGTGTGACTGTTGGTGGTGGTCGATGTCAAACTGGACGACGCACGGTTAGCCATCATTGAGCCACGATGTAGATCAGTGTTTGTAACTGGGGCAGGAGCATTTGTCTGCTCTGATTCCTCGTGAAGTATGACTTCTTGGGAGCTTGTTAACGTAAATCCCAAATCGAAGTTAACCTCATCTAGACCCATGCCAAAGTCTAGATTCTCCAGGACTACCGGTAGATCACCATCTGGTGCTCTGCTGACTGTTGATGGAGGTCTAGTAGACATTGGTCTTGGAGCTGGCTTGTCAATTCTAGCAGCTTTGTTGACAGGATCCATTCCTAGTGCATTGGACAGAGTATCAGACATGTTCTGTTTTCTCTTATTACTCAGAATGCCTGCGTAAGAAGCAAGGCTTCCCTCGTTTGCGTGACCGGATATTTGGCATATCTCCCTAGATGCAAAGCCTTTGGAGTCGAGGATTGTTATGCAAGTGGCTCGCAGACAATAGTTGGTGTATGCTTTTGACAAGCCTGCCTTTTTTGACAAAGTCAGCATCATATTGCCAAGAGTATTGACACCACATGGCGTCTTCTTATACCACGGTCCCGACTGTGGTGCACTTGACTTTGGTGTCTGAAAGAATGCTTCGCATTGGGGATTCAGTTTCGCGACATAGTTCTTGAACGACCTCACGGGACAGTCTTGATTCCCGGTAGCGTACATCCTTCCGGCATCCTTTCTAGAAGATGTGCTGTCTTCCCGAGTTTTTTTGGTCAGTTCATCTTTTGCCTGAGTTACATATTCACGGCCATTTGCATCGGTTGCTACAGCAAAATGATCTCTTTTCAAGTCACGCAGATTTTCTCTGCCTCTGCGACAAATGTACAACATAAGTTCAAACCAAACCTTTTCCTGCAGTCCTTGGGGGTCCTTTTCGTTGAACACACCCGAACTGTACAGCTTTAGAATATCATCACTTTCCACGGAGGGATGGTGCTCCACACCACCCTTTCCTTCTTTTTTCAGCTGAACGGTTGCTGCCCTGAATGATGCATTCGACGCTTTAAAATCACTGTCCCTGATGATGTCAATCGGACCCTCGAAATGATCTTTTAAGTGACGATTCAGTCCAGCCCGGATGCTCCTCAGCGAGGTAGTCTTGTAGAATTCACCGTCGGTCTTTCTAACCTCCAACCAAAATTTTGCAAACACTTCTGAAAGTGCTGATTTAGGTAGATTTTCGAACTCGTCCGACAGTTCCTTGGCAATCAAATAGGACTTAAAAACATCCACTGCGGCTTTCGTCGCTTTACGAGTGTTCAAAGCATCCTTTTCTGTCAAAATCTTCTGAATATCCTCTTGATTCAGATCCGCGAACCTCTGCTTTGTTGACGCAGCCATGTTTGTTTACAAAATTGCGATATTGATATCGGTTTCAAATTTGCCGCTTTGTTCGATCGCCGCACGGAAAATTACGTGCAAACCAATAGCAGATCACGTATTGTCGCACAATTTTTACCGCGAGCGATACTTTTTCCCAAAGCTTTTTCGAGTAGACGTGCGCATGCGCATTCAGAAGCTTTTCGATAATTATGATATTCAGCTCAACGTACAGGTCTATGGAGGAGTAGTAATATCATCTGATAACGTGTATGTCTATGGAGGAGTAGTAATATCGTCTGATATTGCACTCGCAATACACATTTGTAGAGCTACATAATGGTAATATCATAACAATAATGAACGCTATGACTGACAAACCCGAGACGAAAACAAAATACATGATTTATTGAATCGGTTATCTAGCCTGTATGTGTAATAATTGTATATCATTGTTATTGTTTTAATCATAATTATCATGTTGGAATCTCATTTTCTTTGCTCTTTTTCATTCAATTTTCATATTTGTTATCGATTATAATGGAAGTAGTAGGACTTCCACTTGACAGAGAATAAAGCGATAAGTATTTATATTTACGCAAAAAATACATAGTTACATAATTATACTAATTTGGACCGAGTGTGTTGGCCGCACAAGGATTCCGATCCCCTCAAGTCGGGTTGTACACATTAAGCGGTCCCGTGTTTTAGCGTTTTGTTCATGATTGTTTGGTGCACATAATTGTTATTGTTTTAATTATTATTATCCCGTTGGAATCCCATTTTCGTTGCTCTTTTTCATTTAATTGTAATTGATGTTATCAATTATAATGGAAGTAGAAGTAGTAGTAGTAATAGCAGTAGAAGTTCTTGTTTATCGGTTAATACTTCTCTATTTTTTTAAAAATTATAACCAGTGTATAAAGCGCCACATACGTAGTGTGGCAAGATTGGTAGAGCGCGCGCTTTCCGACCTCGAGATCCCAAGTTCGAACCCTGCCCACTCCGTTTGTCCTTCAGCAAGGCATTTAATCCACATTGCTGCTCTCTACCCAGGAGTATAAATGGGTACTTGGTCGGGTGTTAATTAGCCTGGGCGCTATCATATGGCTGCCATTGGCTAGTATGCTCCCCGGAGAGTTGAGATGGTGCGCAAGATAATTGTGCGGGTTTTAGATATATGTATATATATTATTGACATTCCTATATATTTAATTGTTTCCTCCCTGGCTTGCCATACATGTAGAAGGGCCAGACGCGATTAGTGTGTGACCCAATTTGTGTCCCCGATGTATACGACACATATATTTTTCGGGCCTCTCGAGTTAGTCTCCATTTACAAACCGTTCACCAAAAGTGAAACATCTTTAAACATTTTAAAATACTGATATCCACTTAATCATTGCGTAATTGTTTTTATTAATTTTTTGCTTATACTGGTTTGGTATATTTTATCATCTAAATTATGAACATGATTAAAACGTGTAATTTATACAGAACAATGCGATTTCGGTCTCGCGTCGCTTGCCGAAGTCGGTTGCGGCATGCGGGATCGGGATTAGATTGATGTTATTAGAATCAAGTTTTTTTCGTTAAGTTTGACTTGGGATCTTTGTGAAACTTTCCATTCTAGTATCTTAGAATGGAGGTTAATGGAAAACTGCAGTTTTGGTTCCTGCCACAATTATCTTGTATATCTTTCTTTTTGCTTACAGCTGATCCCATGGTAGATATATCTCTCTCCGTCGGTGACGAGTATGTTCTATCCTCCCCGAATTACCCCAACAATTATGACATCAACATGGACCTCAAGTGGTCAGTCTTGGTTCCCATTGGTTATCGGCTCCTCATCCAGCCCCTCAACTTCAGCACCGAGACCAATTATGACTTCCTCTATGTCGGAAATGGAATCATCTTTGACCCGGATTCCCGGGTGGCTTCACTCAGCGGAACGTACGATCCGCCGCCTATCATTTCGGCTGGGAGGGAAGTGTGGATTGGGTTTTTTAGCGACAACACCAAAACGAGTACCGGTTTCAGGCTGAGTCTGTCAGCAACTGCTGTCGACTTGAGTGGTATGTACATGTTGTTATTATGTTCTGTGATTTATTTCCTTGTACAGCTGTTCAATCCTATAATGATTTTTACATGCACAATTATATGAATGTAATATGACATGTGTACCTGTACTTTTAGCTGTAGTATGAGTGAAAGAGGTGAAAGAGGTAGTAATCATTTATTTAATTTATTTGTTAAATTCTATTACATAATATGACATGTGTACAATATAAAATTAAATCAAAATTGAATCAAAATGGTAACACCATAGATAATCAATGATTGTTGTAATATGGTTCTAACATTTTAATATCATAGTATATTGCCTAATTATAAACTCTACACAGAATACTTCATAATAACCCTTAATTTGCATCTTTTTTGTTATGCGGGCGGAGAATGTGGGTCAGGATTGATCTCCTTTGAGACGATGGATGCTTGCATCACTGACACAGTTCACTGTACATTTGTGCGTTATACAATTTATATAAATATGACTCGTAATACAATTAAAAGATTATTCAAAGGACTATGTAGCCTAAGTCCATTTTGTGATATTTTTTGTACAATTATCTAATAAATAAACCATTAAAGGCAATTTATCAATTTGTGTATGACTGTTTACAGGGGGAGAGTGTGGAACAGGCTTTGTCTCCTGTGAGACGGCAGATGTTTGCATCGCAGACGCATCCGTGTGCGATGGCTTTCCCGTGTGCCTGTATAATGCTGATGAAATACACTGCCGTGAGTTTAGCTTTTTTACAAAAGTTCTTAAGGGGTACCACCACCCAAAACTAATATATATATATTTTGTTAAAGGTTCCCATTTGAGTAGTCCATATCCACTAAAAAGTAACACAAAATAGGATTTTAGAAAACAAGAAACAAAATTGGAAAAATCATCACCATACAACAACATGTGTTCACTTCAGGAGTCTGCGTACGAAGACTACCTTTTGTCTAGGACGAACGCATCGTCCGTGATTCTATTGTATCCAGACATACGCGTGAATATAATTGGCGCACACGCAAATGTTTGCGCGATCCGTCCACGGCAAGTTGTCACCGGAAGGGAAGATGAACCCTATGCTCAGAAGTCTCTCCTAGGTTGGGGAATCGTCGGAAGTATAAGTAAGACGACCGACAGTTCTGATGCAAGCGCCGGCTTCAAGACAGCAAGCTACGAAGACGTAAAATGTGAAGTCCCATCCATGGCTAAGGAAGTCCTTTGCCCGCAGAAAGTCATGGAGACTCTGGAAAGGGATTTAGCTGACGGAAACGATTGTTCGAGAGCGATCCCGCCACGGCAAGTTGTCACCGGAGGGGAAGATGAACCCTATGCTCAGAAGTCTCTCCTATGTTGGGGAAGCGTCGGATATCATAAATCATCCAAATTGTAAAATAAATCAAATGCACGCCTATATGCAAATAATTACACAAAATAATATCACGTCGGTATATCCTCAGATTCCCAAACAAAATTAAATCAAGCGATATTGTGTCAAAGTACAATATATAGTAATAACCACATTTATTTTACTATATCTTCCCTACTAGTCCACCTAATGTCTCAAATAAAATTAATTAAACTAAAACATCTCATCCTCTAAATGAAATTAAAGTAATATTCTCTAACCCCAAACAAAACAATAATGGGTATGTTTTCCTCACAAAGAAAACAGAGATAAAAGATGTGTCATTTCATGTGCACATTATAATAATATAATAATATGGTGCAATTAATGCGTTTATGGGACTTAATAATCCACAAACCATATCAAGCAACTGAGGGTGAAGTATTCATCCACTCTTCAAAAAATACGAGTAATTAGTACTTGTATCAATTTTAATCACTAAAGCAACATCGCATCCTCTATTTAATTAAATGTCACCAACATATTCCGTTTAATATATGCGCATTTTCCTAACCCATCTTCAAGATTTCAACATCAAACAACCAATACAAAATCACTTAACTAAATTTGCCACCTAAATAGTTTGCACAACTGATCTGCATAGAAACATATGCAAATGAAAATAAAATAACGAGCTGTCACCATCAGGTTGACAAACTAAGAAAACAAATGCATCAATAATAAAGTACCAAGGTGACCTAACATTTCCAATTAGATACTTTAACAAAATTCTCAACTTTGAATGATAACCCAAAGATTATGAATTTGTATTACTATCTTACATTCAGAGAGATATATATATACTCAAAATAAAGAATGAGTGACTTTCTCATTTATACCAAAATTCATATTATCATTTCTTCCAAATTTCTGTGATCGCACCTGGTCAACATTTTTCTCTAGTCCGAAGACGTGCAACCACGTCACGTGTCGCTGGCAGAATTGATAGCAGAAGTACCACTAACATCAATAACATACTTGCAATGATCTCAGCCGGTGAGAACAACAAAAACACGAATTTCACAAACAATAGCAACACCAAAACATACATCATGGGCCATCCATACTTGCTGTCATTAATTGGCTGTACTATTTGACTCTGGTAGTATTCTAGCCAGCTGGTGGGCGCGGGCATCTTTGTGATCGTCTCGGGGGACAATCTTCCTCAAACATTGAGGCGGCCTCTTGCTCCTCACCAATCAGGGCGGGGCACGTACCAGGGGCAGGACCTTCTGTTAGGTCCTCTATACTAACTACATCACCACTGTCCTCACTAACGGTACTAACATGATCACTATCTTCATCCAAAACTACGGGGCGTGACTCCTCTAGGGCCGGGTCCAAGGGCGTCAAAATTCTATCATTCTCCTCAACATCAGTAGTCACCATATCATTCTCACTTGTACATACAACAGGGACATCCCAAGCAACAACATCAACGTCATTCTCATCACATATGTCTGACCATTTTGACCATCTCTGGCGAGGGAGCGAAGCGACAACCCAGCAGCGTGCCCGGGATTTATTGAGAGGGGGGGGGGGGGGGGGGGGGGGGGGGGGAGGGGCAAAGCTTTTTAATTCAGCTGTTTAGAAATTGGAAGATTATTAAGTGCACATTGCAAGCATCATGTTATGAGCTGGGCTTTGTCCAATATGAACTTTAGCCTGATAGATACATATATTGCAAGCATTCTGATGGAACCCTGAATAGCATCAGTCCATGGGATACCACATTGGGAAGCTTATTGGGGGTCCAGGGGGCGGAGCCCCCGGAAGCTTTGGGATTTGTAATATCCAGATATAAAGATGTTGTCTATATGTAAATATAGAGTTGACTATTCTTTGGTTAATTGGCTTTTGAATGAACTATTTAGAGAATGGAAGATTATTAAGTTCACATTGCAAGCATCCTGTTATGATGAGGGCACTGTCCAAGTATGGATAAATTTTAGCCTGATAGACAAATACTGTCGATTGCAAGCATCCTGATGGAACCCTGAATAGAATAAGTCAAGAGATACCCACATTGGAAAGCTTATTGGGGTCCAGGGGGCGAAGCCCCCGGAAGCTTTGGGATTTGTAATATCCACAAATACAATTAACTATTGAATAGTTAGCTCAATTTTAGTGAGCGAAGCGCAAACGCACACTGGGTCAGGATCGCCTGAAAGTTTGCCAGAGAGAAGTCCTGAATAAAACTATTTAATGAGTACATGGCTGGTACTGGGTCAAATAATCTAATGGGGGTTCCAGGGGCGCAGCCCCGGAAGATGTTGGATTTGGGCAGTTTAGCACTATCAAAAAGTGGTTTAAAGAAGGACTATAGTAACAACTTCCATTCATAAGAGGGGGCAATGCTCCTTAATTTTAATGTTATTATATATTTTTGAACCCAAATATTGGGGGGGGGGGATGATAATACAGGGCCACCCCCCCCATCCCCCCCCCCCCCCCCCGTGATCGACGCCCTGTCTAGGGGGAGGGGGCCTGGGGAGGGGTGCAATCTTAGGAAGGAATTTACAGGGGAGTAATAAGTTGCGGTGAAGTACACGCTCTTACCACCTCCGGTTTCGGGTCGCACTTTAAACACAGGGATATCACTATTGGGGCGCTCAATAACAACATGTGGCACCTTGCCCCACTTGTCACCAAGCTTGTTCTTTCCCCTTATTCCTACATTTCTAACCAAGACTCTATCTCCTACCTCAACCTTGTTTTCCTTCAGTTTCCTATCATAGGCAATTTTATTTTTATCATCCTTCTCATCACCTCGACCTGATGCCAGATTATATGCATAATTAGGCCGATCTCGTAGATGCGTGACATACTCAGGTGCATTGGCTGATGAGGTATCCTTAGCATGGAGTCCTAAGTACATATCTATGGGGAGGCGGGGGTGTCTACCAAACATCAAATAGAAAGGGGGAAAACCCAGTGACGTCATGTTTTGTACAATTGTTTGCATGAATCAGGGGGGCAACATGCAATTTCCAGTCACTCTTTTTCCCGTCAGAGAGGGTCCCAAGCATACTGAGGAGTGTATGGTTCATCCGCTCGCAGGAACCGTTACCCTGGGGGTGATAGGGGGTCGTTCGAGATTTATGGGTCCCTACCAAAGTACATAATTGTTTAATCACATCGGACTCAAAATTCCTACCTTGGTCTGAGTGCAGCCATTCAGGAAACCCATAGTGAACTAGAAAGTTATCAAAAATTGCCTTTGCTGTAGTCTGGTAGTGTTTGCCGTCTGGTTTCTGATTGGCACCGCTACTGAATATCTAGTGAAGTGGTCGGTGATAACCAAAATATTCCCGTACCCACCTTTTGATTCTTCTAAGGTCAAATAGTCCATACAAACTAATTCCAGGGGCCTACTTGTCTTCACACTAACTAAGGGGGCAGTATTTCTTGAATTCTGGACTCTCTTTCTACGTACGCACCTACCACATCTACCAACATAATTCTTCACGTCTTTGGCCAGGAAAGGCCAACATAATCTCTCACGGATCAAGTCTGTTGTCCGTTCGATTCCTAAATGGCCTATATCATCGTGTAGGGAATTTAAGGCTAATGTTCTATACATCAGAGGTAGGACAAGTTGTAGGGTGAGCTTTCCCTTATCCACCCTCCTTCTGTACAAGACTCCTTCTTTAATCTCTAGCTTGTCCCACTCCCTTAACAACATCTTAACATCAACGGACTCTTTCCTAACCAAACCTATTGGGGGTTGTATACCGTGCTTTACATAATCTATTACTTTCCTAATGGCAGGGTCCTTACTTTGTTCTACCTCCCAGGCTGGGGGTGATCCAGGGAAGTTATGGGGCGGGTCACTATAGAACTAGTGGGAGCATCAACTGTAGCACCCATCACCTCAACATATGGACTATCTTCCACATCAACATGCAGGGCATAATTAACTACCGCCTGAAATGCGTCTACTTAAACGGGGGGTTCACACTCATCATTAGAATCAGGGGCGGATGGGGGTCGTCTAAATAGGGCATCGGCATCGATGTTCATCTTGCCAGAACGATAGGACAGGGTCAAATCATAATTAGCAAGGGCTGCCAGCCAGCGGTGTCCTGTTGCATCTAGCTTGACAGTGGTGAGGACATACGTTAGAGGATTGTTATCAGTGTGGACATGGACCTTGTTTCCATAGAGAAAGTCGTGAAACTTCTCAGTAACAGCCCACTTCAACGCAAGAAATTCTAGTTTATGGGCGGGGCAGTTTCTTTCAGTCTTATTGACGGACCTACTGGCAAACGCAATCACTGGTTCTTTCCCTTCAGCATCAACTTGATAGAGTGCGGCTCCTATAGGCCTTGTGTACAAGCATCAGTGTGCAGAAAGAACGGCTTTGAGAAGTCTACATACTTAAGAACTGGGGCACTCACAAGTTTTTGCTTTATCTCATTGAACGCCTGATTGCGCTGTTCAGACGATACCCAGGGAGGGGGCATAGTACTACGGGCATTCCTAACTGACTGTTTACGCTTGGACTTCTTAGGATTACCTAACAATTCATGGAGGGGGGAAGCTATTTGCCTAAGTTTGGGACAAACTTGCGATAGTAACTTGCTAATCCTAAGAAGATCCTAAGTTCTTTCACATTTCTACGGGTTGGCCAATACGTGCCTTCGCAGTTGTTGCGATTGCAAGATCACGTGACAAAATTCTAGTACGGCCGGATTGCAAAACGACGTAGCAGCCGCCGCTTTGTGTATAATGTCAATGGACTCTTTACTTCCTGGCATGACACCCGAAACTAAATGAAGATATTTATTCATGAATATCAACTCTGTAACACTATCATTGCCTAACATATATCGAGAACAATATACATTTTCAGATAATTCAAGGAATACGATCGTTTGTTTAAAATTCAAGGATACAACTCGATTTTGATTGACAAAAATTACTCTCCTTTCTTCCTGCCGCGCCGTACATTGCACTCAAACATATATGCAATTGTTTCGTATTTCGTATTTCATGCAGAACGAAATCAAGAACCCGACAAACCCAAATTTAACTATTTAGTATTCATTTCTGACAAACTTGATATGATTTCCCCTTAGTATGGAATATCTAAAATACATTTCAATGCTTTTCCATACAAAGACAATTCTTACCCTTCATTTGAGACTGTGTTTTTTTGCAGTTTCCCGAGCGAAACATAGCACGGCCCGGGTGCGGCCCGGGTACAATGCAGACAGTGCTTGAACTGCATGCAGCTTGATTGCATGCAATGCAGTGCGCCGCCAGCCGTGTGATTATAAGTGGCATTCGAGTTTCGAAATATGTTCATTAAAATTCAGTTTGTTGCATTACAATGTGACAGAAATGATCGAATTTGTTGGAAATGTTAGACAGATGTTGTTCTCTTTGCATAATTAGCACTGAAAGTGTCATGAAATTAATATTCTTGAATAAATATCTTCATTTAGTTTCGGGTGTCATGCCAGGAAGTAAAGGGTCTGTTGCACCACAAATTGTCGTACCTGCACAAATTGTCGTAGGCGACAATTTGTGCAAAATTTCACGCCACAAATTGTCGCCTCCTGCACAAATTGTCGTTTGCGACAATTTGTGTTGCTCTCGCCGTCCCCATACCCGGCGACAATTTGTGAAATCACGTAAAACCTCACACCACAAATTGTCGCATATTGCACAAATTGTCGTCAGTCGCTGTCTTCAAGCTACAAAGATGATGATGATGATAATAATAATAATCAGTGTTGGTGGACTCGAGGCCGGCCTCGGCGTCGACACCAGTGGAAGATTTTTACGAAGCAGAGACCGAGATCCGTCAACAAATCTCGAGGCCGAGACCGAGACTATTTGGTTTTGGGGGCCGAGACCATTAAAGAACACTACAAATTGGCCTCGAGACAACTTAAAAAAAAAAAAAAAAACAAGCCATGTGTGAGCATGTGTTAATATTCGTTTTTATGTGATTTTCGGTTGTATTTCTGCTTTTCCTTCAGTTTCTAGCTACGTAGGTACCTTTCATGGGTGTTTGTGAGCTGGGGGGGGGGGGGGGGGGGCAATGATTTGTCCCCTTTTTTAATTTCTTGTCTTTGTTGTATTTTCGTTTGTGAATACATGGTTTATTTATTCGTTCTGTCTTTGTAATAATTAAAATGGTTATGTTTTTTGTATTCGATGTCAAAAGAAATTTGTATTCAACCAGGCCTGGGGGGGGGGGGGGGGGGGGCTCGACCTTTCGTGTGATAATTCCGCAACGCACGCAGGTATCGCCGCGTGACTTCATGTTTTTTTTTTTCTTATTGAAGTCTTTTGAGACCAAATTTGCGACGACCGGGTATACTATTCCGAAGTCACGCAGTGACCGTTTGTAAGTGAGCGTCGGCCCCAAAATCACTACATTGTGTGTTTGGTGTACACATTCTAGATGGAAATGGTAAATAATTTTTTCCATTGAAAAAAAAAACATAAGTCTAAAAATCAAATAATAAGTAATTCCAATATCCGTATGTCAAGAATGATCATTTTAATCCAAAATGTATGTCATCATGGCTTTGAACAGGACCGTAGGTGTGACGACAATTTGTGGTGCCAGCTACCAGCACAAATTGTCGCCGTCGCCTCCACAAATTGTCGCAAACGACAATTTGTGCAGAAAGCGACAATTTGTGGTGTCAACATTTTGCACAAATTGTCGCCTACGACAATTTGTGCAGGTACGACAATTTTGTGGTGCAACAGGGTCCATTGACATTATACACAAAGCGGCGGCTGCTACGTCGTTTGGCGATCCGGCCGTACTAGAATTTTGTCACGTGATCTTGCAATCACAACAACTGCGAAGGCACGTATTACGTACGCTGCCTGTTTTCTCTGGGTCTGTTTGGATACCATCCTCAGAGAGCACATGACCTAAGTACTTTACCCTAGTCTGTAGCAATTTACATTTGGACGCCTTAAGCTTAAAGCCATGTTTCGTCAAGCGATCAATGACTGCCTCGAACCTCACAAGATGTTCTTCAAAAGTTTTACCAAACACAATTATATCATCTAAATCTAAACACAAAAATTATGATTGAGTTCACACAAGCATTTCTCCATCGCTCTCTGAAAAGTACTGGGGGCATTACATAACCCAAATGGCATGCGATTACATTCCCAAAAGCCCAAAGGGGGGTGGTAAAACAAAAGTATTTGCTTGTCCGCCTCAACCGGGTGGGACATATCGGACGCGAGTGTCGTGTGCAGAAGCCTCGGCTACAGCGGAGCACAAATCGCGACCTCGCCGGCCGAGGTCGGAGAAGGGTCCGGAATCATACTTCTTGATAACGTCAACTGCAACGGAACAGAAACGAATATAATGGACTGCCAGCATGGTGGGATTGGCCAACACAACTGCACGCATGGACAAGAAGCAGGAGCAAGTTGCATAGGTAAATCTAATGGGGAAGCTGTAGGGATGTACAAAATGTCAATTACAAACTTCATTTAGAGAGAGAGAGAGAGAGAATACTTATAACTGTAAACATGTAGCCTATAACTGCATGCATGCATGAGGCGTATTTAAATCAATTACCAATACTACATAGGAGGGCTAGGACATGACAAATACCCTAGTTCTCCTCAATAAAAAGGTTAATTTCTTAAAGGCCAAACCAAGCAGAGACAATTTCTACTTAACCCTTAAAAAGGCCGGTCTATGGTCTAATTGAAGGCTTTTTACGGCCCGGGGGGGGGGGGGGGGGGGGGGGGATTATGACCTTCCTTCAGATGAGTTCATTAGCATATGAAAACACAAAAACAGGTATTTTGAAAAACAAATTCAGACTTTACTGGAGGTTATACATTTAAAATATATGTAGAGATCAACCTTTGAGGGTATACAGAACAACATATGTTTTTAAAATTCGCCAGTAAAGTCTCTTTTAATTAAGCTCACATGTCGCACTCAATTATGCAACAGGGGGCAGGGGCCACGATTACGGACCAGCGACATTTACCATAGTAATTAGCATCATTGGCTCTAACTCATTGATGTCAATATGCTAGAATTGCATACAAATTAATATGCAGATAATACACGTTCTAGAGTGCGTTGTGTACATGCAACGCACTCGAGGTTTCCTCAGTGTACGCATCGCACGAGGCGTAAGCCGAGTGCGCATGCGCACCATCTGAGAAAACCGAGAGTGCGTTGCATTTATACACTGACGCACGAACCTAAGGCCGTGTATTATCTGTTTTATAAAACGAGCTCAACCACAGAAATGTTTATGACCGCTGGATCATTTGAAACAGACTTGGCACAATTAGTAACTCAATCCATTTACTCCACAGTGGGAATTTATTTGGAATTTACATCATTCATCAAGCACACACTGACTGAATGTGAAATTGCAGCAGATGATGCAGTCAAATTCAGTCTGATGCGAAATCGCCGAAAATTGTCTGTAAAAGTGAAAATAATCAAAGAGCTGTATACACTTCCTTTCCCAAACTTAGCAATATAAGTTCACATACCATATAATTTACAAAACTGCTAACATTTATTTGCTACAGAACAGATAATTTCTAAAACGAAGCATTTTCCATCCTTTTTACGATCACTTTCGCGAGTTTTTAATTCGATAGAAACAATGTAAACAAGCATTGTGACGTCACAGCCGTTCCGAAAGGTGTGCAACGAAAGTGAGTAATGCACGGCAGTTGCACCATTTTCCGCAAGAAAACTCTGCATGATACATTTACTAAATGAACCGCTACTCACCATGAATTATGGCAAAAGAAAAGGAGAGGATTGGAACCCCTGATACCAAGTATTGAAGTCCACAACGTGACCAATAGGCCATGTAAACTGCTGATGGTCTTAAGGTCTCATTGTAAATATAACCCTCAAACTCACCCAAACCTTAATCCTAGTTATGAATATTCATGAGTAGCCCACATTGCTGCTTATGAATAATTCATTAGGACAAAAAGTTCGTAGGGAAACAAATTTTGCTTCCCGCACGGTCGTGCATGTTTGTTGAAATTAATAATTAGTCACGTGACAGGATTTAACCAATCACGTTACTGAATTTACCGGAGCCGTTTTATAATAGAGCGAACGTAGCAGAGCACACATACCGCCCTTACCTATTCAACCATAAAGGATAACACAAGCATATCTAGAGATCAATGGAACTAGGGCTGGTCCTGGGTCATGATCGTGCTCTCGGCCACATAAGTACCATTTCTCATTCATTTGTATATAAAATGGATGGTAACTTTGAAAGTTTAACAATGCACAATTTCCAGCAGTGAAACCGGAATTAAACTTGAACTACCTCTTAATTAGCATATATACAGTGTAAGTCAAAATAAACGAACCGGACTTTAATAGCTTATAACTTCAAAAAACATATATATGTTGACATTGGTATCATGTTAAAGCCTGGGAAATTGCGTTTAAAATGATACATCATACACTCTGATCACTTCACGCTTCACCGAGCGCGACCTAATTATCCAAAGTCATGCAAAAACTACCCGTGTCCAAGTTTGCAGTGTTCTTGTTTGGTGAATGATTGCATCTGTTGTTTGATTTTCAAAGATAACTTCATCCTACATGTCATATTCAGGGCCCCCTGCCACCAAAAAGTGGGGTTGCTGATGGGAGGAGGTTGGGGGATGCCCTTTCACCTTGATAAACATGAAAAACACTGGCAACCAACTGGTATTTTGTTTTGATTCACCAAAGGATATTCTTGAAATGTTCTTTTGAAAAAAGGGTAAACAGACGCATCCATTCATGATGGAACAAGACAACGGCAAACTTGGACACGGGTAGTTTTTGTATGACTTTGGATAAGCAGGTCTCGTTCGGTTAATCCTAACACGATCAAAATGTATGATATATCATCCTAAAGGCAATTCCCCAATCTTGAGTATGATATATGTTTAGAAGTGTGGATTTATAAGCTATTAAAGTCCGGTTTTGTGTATTATGACTCACACTGTATATTATTTTGCTATGACTGTTTAGCATGTGAAGACAGACGCACTGACTGCGGGCAGATCGCCAGTCAAGGGGCCTGCGATGCGTAAGATGGTAATGTTAAGACGTTCAATGTTCAATGTTCAATTTTATTTCATTTTCAACAAGATGGTACATATATTTACAATGAATAGGTCACAACAACATTTGTGAAAGTATAAACAATAAATTATAAACATTGGCAATCAAAATTTATGTTGATATGATTATTAATTAAAATACAATGAATTAAGATACCACGAAATTTTTAAATTTTTAAATAAGGTACAATTAAATTTTGACATTTAGAAATAATCATGTTATAAAAGCGGAATCAGAAAGTAAACGAATGTTGCTGTATGTTTAAATTTCAAGTGAAAATGAAGGGATCCACTAAAAAGCATGGCTTGTAGAATGTGGAATCCCTCAAAAATGTATGTTTTACAAAGTAATGAAAGTATCAAATACGGAAAAAAAATACGAAAATTCAAATACGAAAAAATTATGAATAATAAAAAATAATAAAACCCAAAACAAACAAGATAGCAAATATACATTGTAGTATTACAAAAAATGTAATTATTACAAACTGTTTGATAAGGATTCAAAATAGTGTTGTGCTTACGGAGACTACTGAAGAGAACATGTATGAAAAAATAAGACGCAGTGTGGAAGCATACTTGAACAAAATGATGCTGTACAAAAGATAATGAAAATATAGAAAATATGAATGGATTGAGAAGGTATGGAATGAGAAGGTAATGGACCTGCAAGACTAATAGAAAATGTATAAAATAAAATTAAAACTTCATACAAATTAAGAGAATAAGTAATATTATTTCATTAAAATAGCGGCGCAATTTCCAGAATAAGCGACAATAATGATGAATGGTTCTTTACGATGACCCTTTTTCATTACCAAAAATTAAGTTAACTAGTACCATAACGTTGTAATAAATAGAATTTAAGTTTTCTTTTAAAAGAATTAAGTGAAGGTACATTTTTCATACCTATATCAGGAGTGTTCCAAAATTTAGGACCATCATAAATAAACGTATTCTGAGCTAATAAAGTTCTTAAAAGGGGTAAATGAAATTCATTTGACTGTCTAGTTGGGTAATTATGTACTGATTGATTTAAAAAAAAAAAAATCAAAAGCTGAAGGTAATAAATTATTATCCTATTTATACATAAATTGACCTAATTGGTATAAGTAGCCTACAAGTCATTAATTTTTAATAATTTATTTAAAAAAAATAAAGGGTCTGTGTGGGAGCGTGCAGTGGAATCACACATAATACGAATAATCCTTTTTTGTAACAATAATAGCCTATCTAAAAACGATTGATGCGTGTTGCCCCAAGCAAGAAGACCATAGTTTAAGTACGGCAATATTAAAGATGAGTATAACATAAACAAAGAATACATTGGGAGACAAGTTTTTAACCGTTTTATAACTCCAATATTACGCGAAATAGTTTTACAAATGCTATCAAGGTGACATTTCCATGAAAGTTTATTATCAACAATTACTCCCCAAAATTTAATATAAGGCACATTTTCCAATATATTATTGTCAAAAACAATATTTGAGGGCAAAGAATCTATTGATTTACTAAAAAGCATAAATTTAGTTTTCTGAAAATTTAAAGATAATTTATTAGCTCTTATCCACTGGGAAATCTTAAATAACTCAGTACTAATCGTTTCTACTACAATATGTGGATTTCTGTGAGAAAAAAATAAATCAGTGTCATCAGCAAATAGTATGAATGACAATAATCATATCGGATGATTTGCAAAAATCATTTATATAAATAATAAATAAAAGTGGACCCAATAAGCTTCCTTGGGGAACGCCGCAAGTGACATAACGAAATTCGGAATTAACATCATTTAAAGAAACATACTGCTTTCTATTAGAAAGATAGCTCCGGAACCACTCCAAGGCCTTCCCACGTATACCATAATGAGAAAGTTTATAGAGTAAAATATTGTGGTTAATCGTGTCGAAGGCCTTGGAGAAGTCAAGGAAAATTCCTACTGTGTGTAATGATTTATCAATAGCATGTGCCACCTTGTCTACAAAAGACAATAAAGCATGAATTGGGCTATGTTTTTCCCTAAATCAAAATTGAAAGTTAGAAAAAATATCATTATTCTTAAAAAAAAAAATAGTACGAGTATATATAATTTTTTCTAAAACTTTAGAAAGTGTGGACAACAGAGAAATCGGACGATAATTACTAACATCTAGTATGTCTCCTTTCTTAAAGAGGGGGACGACCTTAGCAATTTTCATAATATCCGGGACTTGACCATTCAATAAAGATACATTAAAAATATGAACGAGAGGATCAACTATAGAAACAATAATACCTTTTAATACAAAATTATTTACACCATCGTAGCCTGAACTTTTCTTATTATCTAAATTAGAGACTATGTCCAAAATCTCATTTTCATGAACAGGTACAAAGAAAATCGAATCAGGATTGGGAGTACTTAAAATATCAACAAAATGTTTATCTGAAGCAGGAATATTTTGAGCAAGATTTTCTCCAATTGAAGAAAAGTATGCATTAAAGATATTACTTATATTATCAGGATCATCAACAATTACATTATCCTGTCGAATTCTAGTTATATTTAATTTATCTTTATTTAAATTCATTGCTTGTTTAATAATCTTCCAAGTTTTCTGCATGTCATTTTTAGATAATTATAATCTATTAACAAAATACCTTCCCTTTTTCCAAACGTATTATTTTAATCAATGTATTTTTATAAGAAGTATATAAGTTTATCAGTACCTTTTAATTTATATTTATAATATAAATTATTGTTTCTATTTATCGATCGTAATAAAGATTTAGAAATCCATAGGAGTGTTGGGGACGTTTCATAATTACAAGATTTATCTCTTTGTTGGGGGATATCAATTTCTAATTGACCATCAAAAATATTAAAAAATATATCGTAAGATGAATTTACATTAGCATTATTATACACAGCAGACCAATACATATTATCCAGACTAGCGCCAAGACGGGCTACATTCTCATACGTTACTTTACGAATTAAACGGGGAGGACCACCATATTTGACCACTGGAGCTACATTATATTGAGTTAAAATGGGATAATGATCAGTAATATCAGAAAGAACAATATAAGAATTCGGGTGAGGTATAACATTACTAAAAATGTTATCAATAAGGGTGGCAGAAGAATCTGCAACACGAGTGGGTTTAAAAACAAGAGGGAGAAAAGAGGCCGACAAGAATATTTCAAGAAATTCATGTGACACATTATTATCAGCATGTTTCAATATGTTTATATTATAATCTCCCATTATAAAGCAATCTTTATTCTCAAAAAGGGGGTTCTTAATTAAATCAGTTACATAAGTTAAAAAATCTTTTAAACTAGAATTTGGTGGTCGATAAATAACTCCAACTAATATATTTGTATGACCCGGCATTATAATTTCAATGAATAGGGACTGTATTATATCGTTAATTAATGAAATATTTTCATGAACTATGTAACTATACCGTTTTAATACATACATAGCTACACCACCTCCTAATCGATCTTGTCTATTTCTATAAACAAACTCATAATCATTAAGGGCATGTGATGAATCTACATCTTGAGTTAACCAAGTTTCAGTCCAACCAATTATAGAGAGGGGTGTTTGAGAGGGGATATCCAACAATAATTGCAAATCATCAAAATGTTTATTTAAGCTTCTAATATTCAAATGTAATAACGAAAAAATATCATTACTATAATCTTTGACCACATTATGGAACTGTTTATTTGTTATATAATTAGTGAGAGTTTCTGCTGCTGGGTCGTCAAAATGAAAATCGAGGTTTAATTCCTCTGATAAAGCATTACAAGTATTACCCACAGAATTGTCCCACTGGATCATTATTTATATCAATATTCCCTAAAGCAGGTCTTAATAAATCAAAAAGGTCATCGTTATTCAATGAATCGAATGGAACGTGGTTATTTAAGTTAGCCATATAACAACAAAAACCATATCCCAAACAGGATGAACGCAAGTACAAAAGTTGCTAAATAATAATAGAGTATAAATGTTAGCGCTTTTGCATGACGATAAAGATGCGGTCCAAATCGGAGAAGACAGTGAGAAATGCATAGAATGGTCAGTAAAGTACAACAGTAAGAAAACAGTGATGGAATACCTACATGCAGACAGAATTGAAGGAAAACACATGCACATTTACAAGACAGGAACACGGGAGAGGTCTCCGTAGGCAACACGGACAAAGTCAGTTGGGCAGTCGGACTGCGAGAACGCAGCATTACTAGATGTATTGAACGAGAACCCTGCATATAACAAATATAAACAAATAAATCTCTGGTATGAGATGGTGGGATATAGTAAGGCTAAAGCAAAAAAACAACAACAAGTATATAACAAGTGAAAATGAGAATTAAAAAGGCATGAGCGACAAAGCAATACTAGCAATACTAGCAATACAGAAACATGGCGTATAGCAAAGATAAAATATATTTATAGAATTACATGAGATATAGATAGGACGCGGTGTATTAAGTCAATGTATACATGCAAGGGTTTCAATAAAAACAAATATTCATCAACAATGACCATGTCGCATATGAGCCTTAAATTGTCTTAAAGGTTACCACCACCCAACAATAACATTCTTATAAATGAAAGGTAACATCTTTAGTAGTTCATTCCATTAAAGGGATCTAGTAACTTCGTTGACATGTGCAAAAAGTCATGAATCGTTGATTCAATGTATATTGTGGTTATTTGATATGTCCACTGGGTAGTGTGTGAACATTTCAAGTTAAATGGACTTTATATGGCCGAGTAATGAGCAAAAATGCAAGATGATGTTCACTAACTCATTGTACTGACTTTGTACACGGTTTCGACGATCCAGTGGATTGTTTAACATCTGAATACTTAAATCTTAAATATTTAAATCTTAAATATGAGCCTTAAATTGTCATAAAGGTTATATTTACCCCCACCAAACAATAACATTCTTGTAAATGAAAGGTAACATCTTTAGTAGTTCATTCCATTAAAGGGATCTAGCAACTTCGTTGACATGTGCAAAAAGTGATGAATGGTTGATTCAATGTATATTGTGGTTATCTGATATGTCCACTGGGTAGTGTGTGAAAATTTCAAGTTTAATGGACTTTATATGGCCGAGTAATGAACAAAAATGCAAGGTGATGTTCACAAACTCATTGTACTGACTTTGTACACGGTTTCGATGATCCAGTGGATTGTTTAACATCTGAATACTTAAATCTTAAATATCTTTTTAACGGTATGAGAGAACCGCTAGAATTCCAATTGGATTTTGAGGATTTGGACACTTTTGCTAAGTCCCTTTAACAAGTTCAGAAAAAATATGTTTCCAGAACAAAATATATAATTGGAAAACGCGTCACTATTCGAAAGCATAATGTTCCTGGGTCAGCGTATACGAAGACTACCTTTGTCCAGGGCGAACGAATCGTCCGGGATTCATTGTCTCCAAACGTACATGTAAATATGACTGGCGCACTCTCAAACGTTGGGCGCATACGGAACCATCAGATAATGATGGTTCCGTAAGTGAGGGTAATTAATTGTATTGCCTATGAATTACACAATCCTTTGCAAAGTGTTGAGCATCTATTTAATATCACACAACGTTACCAAAACTGGTGGTCCCCTTTAAAGGTGAAATTCAGATTATGGTTACATTACAGTTATGTATTATACATGTTTAACGTGTATAATACATGTACACAATAAAACACTAAACATATCATGATTAAATATTATAAATAACAATAATATAACACAAGGCTAATTATATTACAAACTAGACTCAGTGCACTCAGGGGGAGTGCATACCTCCGCCAACACTCGAATTTTGATGTTGCGTGACCGTGACCCCAACTTCGTTGGCGGAGGTAAAAATAGGCTGCCCGAAGTTTCTAACGGTACCTACAATTTGTTTGCACTCTAACGATCGTCTTGGTGCATGCCGACGCATGCACGGCAGCAATTATCACTTCCTATTTTGTTGTCCACGTATCGGCGAGAAGAGCGAGAGGTAAATGTATTAAAATCTCTATTTTTATCATTATGCCCTTGCCTTTTGACCTTAAAATTGAATGGGTTCTATCCTAGATGAACAGGAAGCTTCTACGAAAAATTGGTTGAGATATCTGTGAAATTGTGCGCAGGAGACTGGTAACGAACACAGGAAAACAGGAACAAAACAAACAAACAAACAAACGGGACCTAAAACATAACCTCCTCCAACTTGGTTGGCGGAGATAATTAGGGGCCCAAGGGCCACTCCGCGACGACGTATCAAACTTTAGATCGGTTAAAACCGAAGTAAGCAAAACGCAGCGATTAGTTTGGCTAGAGAGTATCTACGCCGCGCGCGCACCGTATCGGTTACGTCCACAAATGACTATAAAAGCTTACGTTATTTTCATTTTGTTCAATGCCTGCGTGCGTAGGGACCTGTTTGTAATATATTGCGCTCTGAATAGTAGGGATTAGCATAACAGCGTCGCTCACAGTGCGTACAAATATAGGAGTGTTTTACTTATCGAACAGTTGTCCCGTGAGAGCGATTCAAAGCGCAATATGGATTCTGTTGTCACATAGATTGGCCTTTTCTGGCCATAGAGACGATGGGTGCAAAACATTGGCGTAGCTTTGGTTGACTGATCGGGGGCAAATACAAATAGTTGTGGGCACATCTTACTTACCTTATGTATTTCTTTATCTTGTAGATTTTACCCGTATTTGTGGTATTGTTGCTGACAAATATCGTGGGATTGGTCACCGCCCCCTTCCCCTTGTTGCATCGCCACTGTTGCCAACGCTATCTATAAACATTTGTTATGTCTTTGTATTATAATTCATGTATCTTCTTTTTTTTCTATTCAGATGCACCAGAAAGTGACTGCTTCACAGCGCAGTGCTATCATGAATCAGGAGTTGATGGTTTGTGTAGTAGAAACGTTGTATACATTAACATGTATTACAACGAGTGCAATTGGGAACAAGACGTATTAGAATAGTGATTATATCCTTGAACGACTGCGATGTTTATCCTATCTTTATTTAAAAGATACATAAAAAGGGAATCTTAAAGGGATAGTTGAGTATTGGTCAAACTTAACTTTAGTAACCAAAACCTGCACCATTACGGTACAAAGTAATACATGTAGTTATAATTTCACCATGCTCGAAAAGTATACACAATTACAAACGAGTAAAAAAAAACCAAGTAAAATCCCTGTTATCATTCAAAAAGAGCCGTTACAACTCAAGAGGGCGTTTTAAAAAAAATCACTGGTTTTAGCCATTTTTCATAAAAAATTGTGCATTGTTTTGTTAAAATAATGATTCAATAGAGATATCATCACCGACTTTTTATTAACCTATTCAGATTTGTTTCCAAGTAGTCTTTAAGCATTTTAAAATTTATTTCTAAAAAGTCTAAATATCCCCCGGTGTTTGTCGGTGAAGAATATTTTGAATAAAAATATACTTATGGATATTTCAGCCGTTTGTGAACCGATTTTGATCAAATACAAGTTTATTCTGTCATTAAAATTGTATGTTCTTTCAAATATGACAGTCAGTTTGTCATTATCTCACAAAAAGATATCGGGGGGGGGGGGCACTTCGGGAAATACCAATACTCAACGGTACCTTTAAGGGAGACATTTTAATATTAAAACTCGTGTCATTCTTCCGTTATCATGGTTACCATTAGCCAGTATTGCATGATATTGTACAAATCATTTTTATGTTTCTTAAAGGGATCTAGTAACTTTGTTTACACGTGCAAAAAGTGATGAGTGGTTGATACAATGTATATTGTCGTTATCTGATATGTCCACTAGATGTTGTGTGAAAATTTCAAGTTAAATGGACGTTATAATGGCCGAGTAATAAGCAAAAATGCAAAGTGATATTCACTAACTCATTGCACTCACTTTGTACACGGTTTTGACGATCCATTGGATTTTTTTACATCCGAAAACTTCAATCGTATATATCTTTTTAACGAAAGGGAAATTTGAAAAACCGAGACCTGTCCCATGATTGTATTACTAATTTAATACAACAAGGTATGAGGGAACCGCTAGAATTCCAATTGGGATTTGAGGATTTGGACAATGTTACATAGTCCCTTTAATGTGTAAACATTCCAAAGTAAATTAATGTCATTTGACCGAGTAATAAACAATAATGCAGAATGATATTTACACAGACTTTGCGCACAGTTTTCATCAGCTAATAGAAAATGTAAAATACGAACACTTCATTCGTTCATTCAGAAATTAACAATACGAAAGCTGTTCCATGATTGTATTGGTAATATGAACACATCGGGTTCTTAGTAAGATTTGTGGATTTGTACAACCACTCAACATAAACTCTCCCACACCACCAGGGAATTCCTTGCATACGGCCTGTAGGCTGCAGTGAGACTTTACCTTTTTGGATAGGCCTCCACCGCCTAAGAACATGAAGAAAAGGTAACGGACGATGCAGAGTCCTAATTTAGAGGTGGGGTTTCGGAGACGAACAAACTGCATGTGAACATGTGAATGCGGGCAGGAACAGAAGATGGAACACCTGTCGGTCTGCCAACACCTGCCAGAACCATTCAACCAAGACGATGCTTTCATGTTGAATGATATGGCTATACAGATATTGAATATCTTGAAATGTAATCCAAATTTTTTTTTTTTACAGTATGCAATCCTGTGACTACATTGTGTGTCACTGTGGCATGGTTGCAAGGTAAGTCCTTTTTTTTAAATTGTCATTGTATGGGTAATTTCGCTGCATTATGGTTTAAAAGGCTTAAAGGGGTAGTACAGTTTTCGTAAGGCGGAACTTTAATAACCAAAACCTGCACAGTAGCAATACAAACTAATAGTAATAACTCCACCATGCTCGAAGGTATACAAAACTACAAACGACTAAATAAAATGCCTGTTTTCATTCAAAAAGAGCCATTAGAACACAAGAGGGCGCTCTCTAAAAAAGCATTGGTTTCAACCGTTTTTTATACAAAATTATGCATGTGATGTTTTGTTGAAATAATGAATAAATAGAGAGATCATCAAAAACTATTTAAAAACCGCTTTTGAAAAATTTTGAAAAAAGTATAAGCATTTTTGTGATTGTTTAAAAAATCATCGAATAAATCTGGGGCCCAGATTTATTACGATCGGATATATTTATTGATATTTCAGCCATTTCTGAACCGATTTTGACCAAATAAAGTTCACCCTGCCATCATGTTCTTTCAACTTCGACACTCAGTTTTCCATTACCTCACACAAAAATTGTGTTGAGCAGCCAAAATTAAACTACCCCTTTGTGTGTGTTTTTTTATTTATTTTTTATTTTTATAGGCGCTTTGTATAATTTTTCTTTGTAAAAAGCGCTATATAAATGAAGTAATTATTATTATTATTTTTATTAAAGGAACGCATAAATATTGATTGCGAAAGGTACACCATGTTTTATCTTTTCAAAGACCTTTATACTATTTATTAGGTACACTCTAAGAAAAATGGGCTTAATATTGACCTATAAAAGTGTGCTTACGGCTTGACACACGTACTGGTAGCCACGTGTAGGTACAGTTGTAAAGATTTGCCTTCAAAACCTGCACCTTAAAAAACGTCATAACTCAAGACCCTTAAAGGAGAATTCCACACCCAAAACGTATGCTATGAAATAATATGAATATGCGGAATCATAAGTGAAAATCTGTGCAGTATTAATTATATGACAGGCTGAACAGGCGCCGATTGTAAGTATCGTTTGCATTTGCTATCGATCGTGACGTCATTTGCGAGCTGCAGCCTCTATGAATTCGTAAAAATAAGCAGAGAGAAGTTTATTTTAGAAACCAAAAATATGAATAAATGTATACTCCGCAAAAAAAAAGAAACAGGACACTTGTTTAAGATTAAATATTTCATATTTATGTACGATAAAGTGTACATTATCATATATTTAGTCCTCTACAGGCAGGATATAAATTAACGATGTAATCGTTAATGCATGAACAGCCATGGTCAATTAACAATAGCAAGGTCTGTTGTAAAAAAAAATAGCAAAAACAATGGAAGATCGCACCATTAGACTGATATGATAGTAAGTGTTTGCTTAAAACAAGATATGCGGGGCAAGTAAATTATGACATTATTTAACCTTATTTAACCCTATTTCATGTGTTCCCTGCAATTGTAACCATAGTTACCTAGAGAAATGACATGCAAGAGACTGCCGAAATGGTTGACCAAGGGTGACATTAGGTTTTGAAGATCTTTAGACTACGGAAGAATTCTTGAGAAGACTTGATACCAAGTTTCATGCTGAAATAAGGGCAAAAACTGTGGTTTCGACAAATAAACCTTTGTCATTGAATTCCCCATTTTGTTGCATTTGGATGAGAATAAAACCTTTAACGTTCACAATTTGGCTTCATTTACACTTTTTTATTGAGATGAAAATAACAAAATATAAAATTTGTAATATAATATTATTATTATTTTTTTTTCTTTTGCCCCATTCAGGGAACTTTAATTTTATTCAAAAATTTACAAGTTATATGGTTACATTATTCATAAAAACAGAAACAAAAACATATAAATATTGTATTATACATACACAATTATGACAAAAAATCAATGAACTGTTTTACTTTGTTTAACCCAATTGGAAAATATATTTTGCAATTGAGATAAAATATTAAATCATATTTTAGCTCTTGTAGCATAGTTTTGACATTCATTATTTTCCCTTTCCGTGATTTTTTAATGTAATTTTTATAAATGATATATTCGGCAAAGTTAATCAGTAGATTAACCAAATAAAATTCATTATTTCCAATCTTATAACCAATAGTTAACAATTCCTCATTTATCTCCAATTCTATGCCACAAAAATAAAATATTATCTTTGATATAATTTTCCAAAATAATTTCAGATTTTTACAATCTAACAGCATATGCTTGGTTGTTTCTGGTGTATGACAAAATAGACAATTATCATCATTGACGATCTTCCATTTACATAAATTATATCTTGATGGCAAAAACAAATACAAATATTTGAAATTTAATTGTCTAATTTTATTATGTTTCAATGTCTTAAATTTAAACAGAAGAACATAATACCAATCAAAATTCACTGGGAGTAACAAATGTTCTTGCCAAAAGTTGAACACAATAGGTTTCAGACGTTTCTTTTGTAATAACAACAAATAAAAATGCTTTGTTTTCATATTTATAATATCAATATATTCACCACTTGAAATTGGTATTAATCGTGATTCATGTTTTTCGAGTAATTCATATTCTCTAGGGCGCATTTTTTGTAACCAATATTTCGGGAATGCTTTTTTTAACTTTGCATAACAAAACAAAAATAAAAATTCTGATAAACCATACTTTTGGCAAATACTTTTCGAATCCCTCCATTGACCTTGGTTTGTAACTTGATGTACCTTTAAAATCCCCGCATTTTCCCATGACATAAAAAGGAGTACTTTTCCATCAAATGTTATATTAGTATTGTTCCATAAAATGTCATCTTTAAATCAATAACATCAAGCTTATCGACGTATCTTAGCGTAGACCAAATACAAAGTAAATCTGTATAAAAAAGTGGCACTTTTAGTTTCAAACAAATCTGTTTCATATGAAACTTATTACAATTAAATTGGAGGCAAGTTGGTATTCCCCCGACTTTTATCATCCAATAAAAAAACATTATTTGCCATGATGCATGCTTATCATTCATAGATTTAATCAACCATGATAGTCGTAGTGAATTAATTCTTGATTGTAAATCAACCATATTCAACCCTCCTTTTACAGTGTTCATACAAATATTTCTTTTAACATTCTCGTTTTTTGATCCCCATAAAAATGAATATATAAGTTTATTAATTTGCTTAACCAAGCTATATGGCACTGTCACAGCGGTTGCTAGATATATTATTTGTGACACAATAAGCGATTTAATTATAACAACCTTTCCATAATAAGTCAAATTTCTCATCTTCCATAAATTCAAAAGCCTCATGATCTTATCGATTTTCCCCTCCCAATTAATATCTTCCACCTCTTTACCATTTCTGCCAACATATACCCCAAGGCATTTGACAGGTTCGTTTATAAATTTCAGACCATCTACTTCATTAACATCGTAACTTTTAACAAGATACATTGCATTTGATTTTTTCCAATTAACACAAATACCAGCGATTTTTCCAAAATTATTAATCTCTTTCATCACATTTCTCATAGATCTCAATGAATTAACAAATATTACTGTGTCGTCTGCATATTGAACAATTTTAATTTCTTCATTCTGGGTGGTATCAGGATGGGGTATATTTAGTCCCTGAATATCATTATTTTCTTTAATCCTTACAGCTAACGCTTCAACAACAAGAATAAATAATACGGCTGAGAGTGGACATCCTTGTCGCACTCCTTTTTGGATACTGAATGTGTTTGACAGCCATCCATAATTCAAAATCCTACCACAAGCATTTTTATAAAGGGTTTGTATCCATATAATAAAAGAATCTTTAAAACCATATTTCTTCAAAATATCAAAAAGGAACGAATGATTAACATTATCGAATGCTTGTTTAAAATCAATAAACATCAAAATACTTAGTATTTTCTCTAATTCACAATAGTCAATCACATCTTGAACCAGCCGCACATTTTCCAGGGCCGATCTCTTTTTCATAAAACCAGATTGATCACGCGATATTATGTTGCCTATAACACCTTTCAGCCGCCTTGACAAAGCACACGCTGCAATTTTGTAGTCTACATTCAGTAGAGATATATTGTCTTAAATAAGTGTTCTGTTTCTTTTTTTATTTTCACAAAAACTATGGCGAGTTGCTCGTCGATCATGTTGCATTTGTCGGCAATTTTGAAATGGTCGTTTTTTACTACATGATATTCAAATAGGTATAACTTCCGTGTTTCTTGTCCGATTTTGAACAGTTTTTCACTAAGTATGCCTCTCATATTCCTTATTCTGTTAAAAAATGACGAAATCTGGCAATGTAATGTTATTAGTTACACAATAAGGGTGCAGCTATTAACCCTACAAAGCCCAAATGTGCCCCCACCATAAGTCCGATCACTGCTTCCACAGTTTGCATTAGATTTTCACAAAATTGTGTGACTTTTCGTAAAATCTTATTGCAAACAGGTTGGTATGATATGTGTATGCATTTGCCACTTCCCGTTGCGATGTTAACCGTAAACTGAGGAGCATGTTTCTCCCTTCTTTTGTTTAGGTAAAAGTATTTGTTTTGTTCTAAACCATTTTTAATAATAAATCATTAGTTGAAATTAACTTAAATTAATTTTCTCAATATTTATTTCGTTTTTTCTTGACATTAGAGCAATAGAGCAATAGAGCAATAACAACGAAAATATTCATAGGGTGTGTACAAGCATTTTCTCAACGTGTACTTTCTTTAATGTTCTGCATATTGAAACAAATCGCCAATCGATAAACAAAATGTGACGTAAACACAAAATAGTAAAAACGTGTTATACCTTATTTTTGGAACCTTCCTTTCCACCCTAACAAAGAGGCACAACGTTCAATCCTAGAGATAAACCCTTTACAACACTGCCAGCTCATTTAAACGTTTATTGCACTTCTTGTGGAAATACAATAATCCAAACTGTTAATTATAATTAAAACATAGAGCCAAACATATGAAAGTGTACGTCACGTACAGGGCTGTTTTAATTAAACAATCAACCGTTAACACACAAGGGATCCTCCAGACACCTGAAAGTTCAACCACTTTAATACTAAGATGTGAGTATGATGTTTGGTTAAAATATGTATTAAATAGAGAGATCATCAAATGAACAAGATTTATACACATTTTCTTAAATAATGATTTTGGAATGACTGCTGGGCCTCATCATTTGTCTAATATCAGATACATCTAAGGATATTTCATCTTCTTTGTTTTTACCGATTTTGGTCCAACAAAGGTTTATTTGGTCTTTAGAGTGGTGTGTTTTCTTTCTAAATATTATACTTTGTTTGTCCGACTTATTACCTTAACCCCCAAAATGTTTGAAGCGCCCTCTAAACTAAAAATGTACTGTCCCCTTTAGAGGTGACATTTTGCACCTTCAGTTACTCTAAAAGTATACAATTGCACATTTATACAGGGCGTATCAAAAAAAGCGTTACACTTTTGAAAAATCTGTCAAAAGTACATTTCAAAATATTTTGAAGATTTTTTCATGTCGATAGATGCCCAATCGTCTCATCTATCAAGTGCCACTAACAAAAACATTTTTTGTTCACGCTTGGGCGAACACTGACTGTTTTTGTCCAGAGTGTGAAAAATGACTTGCGCCAAATTGAAAGAAGAGGGAAAATTAAACCACCAGTCCGTATAAGTACTACCATTAAAACGAATTGCATTAATTTAGAGTTATGTATGATCATAGGCGTACCCAGGGGGGGAGGGGTCACCCCCCCCCTTAGACCAAACAATTTATTTATTTATTTTTTTTTTTTCGGGGGGGGGGGGGGGGGTTTAACCCCCCCCCCCTCCATTTCAAATTTTAACTGTTCTC
>JBAMJV010007791.1:0-24422 GCA_037951105.1 Echinarachnius parma
TACTTCATCATGATCATCGGTACACTTGCATTTCAAAATTGTGTAATGTATGAAAACCGCATAAAGGAGAACATGGTTGTAGGCTATTATAATATAAATATAGTGCACAATATTTGTTCTTGTTTCAATTAAGTTGCAGGTACAACAATGCACACAAATAACGTAAATGATCATAAGATATTACGCTATTTAAAGGTAGTGTTGAGTATTGGTATTTCCCGAAGTGCCCCCCGATATTTTTTTGTGAGATAATGAAAAACTGACTGTCAAATTCGAAAGAACATACAATTTTAATGACAGAATAAACTTTATTTGATCAAAATCGGTTCAGAAACGGCTGAAATATCTATAAATATATTTGTATTCAAAATGTTCTTCACCGGCAATCACCGGGCGATATTTAGACTTTTTAGAAAAATAAAAAAAATTGCTCGAAGACTACTTTGAAAAAAATCAGAATAGGTTTTTAAAAAGTCGTTGATGATATCTCTATTGAATCAGTATTTTAACAAACATTAAATGCACAATTTTGTATGAAAAAAGGCTAAAACCATTGATTTTTTAAATAGCGCCCTCTTGAGTTGTAACGGCTCTTTTTGAATGATAACCGGGGTTTTACTTAGTCGTTTGTAATTGTGTATACTTTTCGAGCATGGTGAAGTTATAACTATTACTTTGTACCGTAATGGTGCAGGTTTGGTTACTAAAGTTAAGTTTGACCAATACACAACTATCCCTTTACAGGGATAGTTGAGTTTTGGTAGAGAGGGCGCTAGACTACTTAATTTTTTTGTGAGGTAATGAAAAACTGACTGTAAAATTTGAAAGAGCATAATATTTAAATAATAAAATCATCTTTGTTTGATCAAAATCGGTTCAGAGACGGCTGAAATATCCATAAATATAACAATTTGTAATAAACCTGGGGCCCCAGGTTTATTAGAGAATTTTGAACCAGCCGTTAAAATTTTTTTTAAATGCTTCCTCTTTTCAAAAAGTTACAAAATAGATATTTAAATAGTTGTTGGTTATTTCTCTATCTAATCACTATTTCAACAAAGCATCACATGCACAATATTTTATTCAAAATGGTTGAAACCGATGAGTGGTTAGAGAGCGCCCTCTTACGTGTTAACGGCTATTTTTTTAATGATAACATGATCTTTACTACGTCATTTGTAATTTTGTGTCCCTTTCTAGTTATAACTATTAGTTTGTAATGTAATGATGCAGGTTTTGGTTACTAAAATTCAGTCTCACCAAAACTGTACTCTCCTTACCAGAACTCAACTATCCCTTTAAGTGACGACATATAAAAAACGCCTTGCCCTTTTGCGAGGGTTTGACAATCCATGTTCATTAGAATTTTCTTTAGACTTAAAGGAGAAATCAAGCGTAATAAAGAGAAATGCGATTTTTACGAATGATATAAATCTCTATAGGCACGATAGGGTTGAAGTAGATACAATTGAGATGGCTAAGTAAGAATTACCGTGTTTACATTAACCCTGTGCAGACCCATTCCAAACTGTTCAATGCCATTGGTTTGTTATTGCGCTTTTGCACTATACAACACACAGTGTACGATGGTGCGTACAAACTTTAGTATCTGAAGGGTTAAAGGATATGCGTGTGTGCATGACATAGCATTGTACTTTATTAAAACAGGATCATTGGGTGATAGTCCACTGAATCATGATTAAATCACTGTTTTCACGCTCGAGTAGATAGATTCCTTTTCTTTATCGTTTTTCAATTTGATGAGAGTATATATTGATACAAGATAAGAATACATGTGGTGAAGCGAAATGCCTGCAAAGTACAGCGATCACGGATATCGTAGATAGCATCACATTCAGTATAGGAATAGTATTACAAAGTGTCAGATTGCCACAGTGAAATGGTGCCGATCACTTTCACCAGCAACCCGTTTTCCTTATTAAAAACAAGATGGAAGACTTCAAGCAAAGATGACAAACATATAACTGTTTAGGTTTGATTACACTCTTTTTATACTTTGTCTTGATTTTCTGCATTTTAAATATGTATTAGAACTAATGAACAACGTTCGTACTTCTTAGTGTATAGAGATCGAGCAATCACGCACTGCCAGTCACAAGTATACGAGTCTGTCAAGTAAAATTACGTGAAGCATATAGCAACGCTGGTATGCTGGCATTATAATGGCCTACTCCCACTGCACCCTTCTCATGTTCGTTACCAATCCGACCTAAATGTGGCGAAACGGTCAGTATCTAGCAAAATGTCGAAGTACCATGCCGTTTGGTTTCACGCAAAACGAAGCCGAATTAAAAGTATCCTACCAGTCCATTCAGAACTTGGTCCGCATCAATTCGGTTTCCTGCTAGTACCTTCCAGATGTCAACATGGTCAAACCAAGGAGGTAGACTATAGTACCTCCTTGGTCAAACGAATATGAAACGGAAGGAGAAACGGTGCAGTGCGACGAGGCCATAATGAAATGACACGATGCACCTGCATATGGGTGTAATTAACCAGAATGAACTAGAATAGTATAATTATGTACATTCAACATGATTGCTCACTGGAGTCGAAAGAATGAAACAAACCAAAATGTTCCATCCCATCATGATAATACATTTCCTTGGAAATATAATTATGAACCCAAGCCTTGCATACGGGATTCTGTTATACTATGAAGAGAATGTATATAATAATGTAGAATGGGATTTTAGAATCTCTAGGGGAACAAGCGAATGTTTACTGTTGATAGTAGGAAGCCCATACGCATATCATAATGATTATTTACTCTACAGAATCGAGATGGAGTGGGTTTAGGAAACTTTATTGGTACAAAGGAGTCGACGTTATGATCTAAACGAGGTGTTAAGGTCTGGACGGTCACCAAAGAAAATAAAACGGCTAAAACATTTGAAATCAGCGATAAAGTGCGAGCCATTATGATAAAGGAAGAACACAAATTAAGATGGAAACAAATCCGATGTTCACTAAAAAATCACTTAAAGGCCAATGCAACTCTAGTATAGAGCTTATCCTACTTTTTTTTACATCGTAATATGCTTGTGTTCATTTCGCATAACATCACCCCGACTCAGATTTCTGCTTTGGAAGAAATATGTGCAAACACAATCGGGTACACCACTATTCACGCGAACTCAGGAGGCCGCCATTGTTACGTCCGTACGGACACCACTGTACCGATCAATGATGCATTCCTGCACTTAACTAGTTTTCACCGCACCAAACCATTGTTTGAATACTTGTTTGTAGACGCTTTGATGAGCCTGCGAATCAGTGAAAGATTTTCTTTCTTTTTGTTCGGACGTACGCACAGACGTCATAAGTTGCGAGGCATGTCGGGTAGTTACACGAACATGGCCGCTCCCATCATCTTTTGCCGCCGTAAAAATATTAAAATTTGGGTATGTTCACAGAAGGATTTCATGGGATCCAGTACGCCAAAATTGCCAAGTCATGTATCAAATTAAATGTCCACCCTCTAAATGATAATATAGGTTTCCTCAGCCAATTTCCTAAGCTTCTCATTCGTTTTGATAAGCGTTTCATTCAATTTCGCGAAATTGAGCTGAAGGCTTGCACTTGTCATTCAAAATTGCATTTTGTTCATACGATTTAGCTCTTCGGTCAAGTGATTTAATATTGTTAGCATTCAATTTAAAAAAACTCGCTATTTGCATTCAATTTCGCCAACGGATTTCACGGAAGTTGGTATTACGTAATCACAAATTTTCTCGCTTTAAATTGAATGACAATTTTACGAAATAGAAACACGTTCTAAATCGAATGCAAACAAAATGTTTTCGAATGATTGTTATATGAATTCGAATGCTAAACAACGAATTTGAACTGCAAAATACAGCTGCGGTGACATAGTCGGCGAAATTGAATGCACACAAAATGAATTTGTATGGCCAACTTACGAAATTGACCGAGAAATCCTATAGTAGCCAAAAGCCATAGTTTCATTGTCCATTAAGATACTCTTATGTTTCGTTTTGCTATTGTTGTCTTGTCGGGAACATTTTTTTCTCATTGATCGGGTAACATTATACGTAACGAGATATTGGTCCTTTCCTCAGATGTTTTTAAATCGATGAAAGTTGCAATGGCCGGCAAGATACATTTTCGACAAAGAAGAAAACGTTACTGGTATTTAAAAAAAAAAGAGGGAGACTTGTGGAGAAAATGCGCGCAGGGACGTAAACGGGTAGACACATTTTGGACGGGGAGGGCTGATGCCCTTTTGCCCCCCCCCCCCCCCCCCCCCCCCCAATCCATCCTCGAAGCATATCCTCTACCCTTTCACCTAAAAAGGAGGAAACTCTTAACGTCTAAGTGCTCTAGATGAGAATATGGTATCGACAAATAAAGTGACGATTTCGCCTGCAGACGAGATGATTTTGACCAAATAAATATTGGGTTGAATTTTGGGCCGAATATAGACACTCTGACATTCCCCATGCATGAAAATTAGGGTCGGGTGCCTGCCGGGACAACGAGGGTATACACCAGTATCCCCCACCTCGTTCAGCTGCTATGGATCGCCGCTGGAGCATTCTTGGAACATTCGGCATCGGGGTGTGGGTGGATAATAAACTGATTGATGGCGATAACTGAATCCGTGATAACTATATACCACGAGATTCAATCGTCTCAAATTGATTCCAGCGATTCAAAAGGAAGCCGCACGTTTCGACATTGACAACTTCCCCGATATTGTCTTCAGCACTGGCACTCGAACTTCACATCCGTTTCCTTGAATCCGGCGGATAATGTCATCATTATGCAATCGAACTTGACATTTTCCCCCTATATATTGTCATCGTGGTTTATCATCATAAATAACAATCGAACTTGACAATTTTCCTTGATGTTTTTATCATAGACCAGTGGCGTAGCCACGGGGGGGGGGGGGGGGGGGGGCACGGAGACCACCGAATTTGTACACAGTTGCAACTTTCCAGTGGATAATTACAAATCTGAACACTACAATCGTAAATATCTGTTTAACGAAAGGGAAATATGGAATACCCAAAACTGTTCAAGGCTTCTGTTGGTAATACGAATACGACAAGGTATAAGAGAACCACTAGAGTTCTATGTAAGTTTTGTGGATTTGGACAATGTTACTATAGATCCCTTTACGGAAAAGTTGAATGTTATAAATATCATCCAATCTAGATAGTATCTAGATTGGATGATATTCATAACATTCAATTTGTTTGGCATTCAAACAAGAATAAACGCTCCGTTAGTAATATATTCATACATAATATTCTTCGCGAAATAAGATATTTGTATTGCACAAGATGCTACTAGAAGTCTTCCTTCTATAGTCTAGATCTGTCACATTATTAAGAGTTAATTTAATTTACTTTACCATTAATTGAATGGTTAATATTTTATTGACCCAAATTTTTACAGTCGAGTTCCAGTTTCCTGCCGTACTTATAGACGCTTCAGAAAATTGCATGAATTATGAAACGAATTTAATTAAATATGGTTTTCTTATTCCAACAGTATACAGAATCTGAAGAAGCTGACTAATAGCTTTGGACCATCCGAAAGATATATATATTTTTAAAAAAACATTTTCGATCGCGTAGTATTGAAATTAATAATGATTCAATTTGGTTTACATATTCCATCCAGCAGTATAAACGGAATCAGAAGAAGCCGACTAATAGTTTATACAGACCTTACACAAATACAAAACCATGTTCGATCGCGTATGGAACATCATTTTCATTATTAAAAGAGTAAAGCATGGTACAAACAAGCAGTACTTTCTTTCATGATCATGATTATTTTTCTTTGAAAAACTGAGGCAAGGTAGAATAAAATGCCTTTCTTATTATAACAAAATAATGAATTCAGCAATCTCAAATGTCATCAAATATCCCTTAAACATCTCCAGGAGACCCTCTATGTCAAACAATTAATATCCTGTCTGAAAAAAAAACCCGTCCTGAATGAACAATTCGTTTCTCAATTTAAAGGTCTTATCTTAAGATCTGTTTTAATGAAATCTTGCCCACAATAGTAATTTTCATCAAAATATCAATTTCATAATCAATGTTGATTAGGGGAAGCCATATATCATGATATTTAGCATTTAGAGTTTATATGAAGGAAAGAAAAAGTATACAATTTTTCAAAATATAAAATGAAATATGTGTTTATAAGGCAATGACATCGCAGAAGGTAATATTTAATTCAAGATTAATGCCATTAAGTGCTTAGGGGATGCATTTTACTTGAATATATTAAAGCAACACACATTGGACGAGAACATTGAACCTACTGGTTCCATTCATAAAAGTTGGACTTACCCCTTTTTTTCGAGGCACAAGTTCTGACGATAATCTTATCAACGTTCCGTTATGGCCAGCCCTGTTATCTCCTCTGCAAATAAAAAAACGACCATGCATCTATAATTATATCAATGATCTCGTCGACTCTACTTTTTGTTGCGATCAAAAGATTCCAGCTATGAAAACAAATTAAATTGATCCGATGTTGACTGCATTCTAGGGGGTCCACCACCAGACTACTCTTCGCGATACTCCGTACAGACAGAACTGTGATTGTGAAGCCCTACCAATCTCACTCTCCCTTGTTATATACCACTTTCGATACCACTTTCGCTCGCTGCAGATCTGATACGACCAATAGCCGAGCCGAATGAACTGCGAGAGTCAAGTTTGCGAGACCTATGGAAGAGCGAGCGTTTTCCGTTCTCTGCGCGTGGCGCACGTTTAGTCACACGCTGGAGGCTGTATTCTGTAGCAGTTTCGGGGGTGGTGCTTACGCGCGAAAACGTCACAATGCGTTTCTTCTGTCTTCTGCCGATTCGAGAGAAAAAGAGAAGTAGATTTGTGTTCCTGCGCATATTTGTGCGCACATTGAACAATTTTGTTAATTTGCTTCTGTAATACGTAGTTGCCCATTCTGCATGGTT
Organism: Echinarachnius parma; assembly: GCA_037951105.1. Taxonomy (NCBI): domain Eukaryota; kingdom Metazoa; phylum Echinodermata; class Echinoidea; order Clypeasteroida; family Echinarachniidae; genus Echinarachnius; species Echinarachnius parma. The sequence goes on from JBAMJV010007791.1 coordinate 6,986, forward strand.
GTCTACTCTTAATTAAGCCTTTTTTTAGGCTTCATCACCGCCTACGTACCAGCAATTAGTGTTTACACTAGTTATTTACGTGTCTATGACACAATTTAGAATGTAGACGCGCTATCATGTCGAATGAGAGATCGATGCCCCGTGGCTTTTAAAATAATTGTGATAATTGACCGTTTAATCGCAGAGCTCAATAAAAACTCACATTTCTTTTCCGAGGGAATACAATCGGCAGATTGACGTTGAGTTGTGTGAATTGTATTAACTTATGATTTATTGTGATGAGTTTTCAAATTACGATTACACTTACTGGAAACCTATTTTTTCTGAACTGTTTGATGGCCAGGAATGGACAACTCAAGCTATATATATAATTGTTGGATATTGGTTCCCTTTAATGACCGAACTGTCTATGAGTTCAAATAATCTCGCATATATACATGTACTACGAATAGGCCTATATGGCTATACAAAGCTTTGGTTTAATTTTACGTGAAGGTGGTCTGTATACTTTGATCTTTTACTTAAACGTTACTTAAACGCATGGAACAAACGAAATTTCCATCTAAGATAGTCAGCACATATGACGCTCAAAATAATAAATGACATGTTGTTTTTAGAGAAACATCTGGTTAATGGTGGAAGTATATAGATATGAATGTTAATACGCCCAAATCGTATGACATTCTGATGGCATTTTAAAATGGAAACACATGTATCTACTTCATCATCATCATTATCATCATCACCATCATCACCACCACCGACACTATACTACCACCACCATCACCATTCTCATTACCCCCCTCCTCATCATCAACGTCGTCATCATTATCATCTTCATCATCATCATTACCATCATCATCATCATCATCATCATCATCATCACCCTCACCATCATCACCATCATCATCATCATCATCATCATCATCATCACCATCATCACCGTCATCATCATCATCATCATCATCATCATCATCATCATCATCATCATCATCATCATCTTTATCATCATCATCATCATCATCATCATCATCATCATCATCATCATCATCATCATCATCATCATCATCATCAATATCATCATTAACTAAACTATTCATTGTAGCAGTTTTAATACTTCTAACCTTTACTGACGTTATTCAGTTTCATGCAGCCATGAAAGTCACATTATGAATTAGTTTTTTGTGCAAAGAAAAATCTTAATTATGACGGCATCCGTTTAAAACGCCTTTCCTGGGGCATTTACACCATTAAGGGAGAAAAAAACAGCATCTAAAACCAATAATCGGCATTAAGCACGTTTTCAAAAACGTTAAACCGATCTTTGTTTCCAATTTTATAAAGAGAAAATGTGTTATATCCTTTAATTTGTTCACATGATTTGTTCACATGATTCAATATAGATATCATCAACAACTTTTAAAAAACCTATTTAGATTTTTTTCAAAGTAGTCTATAAGCATTTTTTAAAATTTTTTCTAAAAAGTCAAAATGTCCCCTGGCCGGGAGACTTTTGAATAAAAATATGTTTATGGAGTATTTCAGCCGTTTCTGAACCGATTTTGATTAAATAAAGTTTATTCTGTCATTAAAATTGTATGTTCTTTCAAATTTGACAGTCAGTTTTTCATTATCTCACAAAAAAATACTCAACACTACCTTTAAATAGTGTAATATCTTATGATCATTTTGTGAAGTGCCCTCTATACCAAAACTCAACTATATATCCCTTTAAACAAAAATAATTGGTAATCATTGTGATACCCTGTCCATTCAAACGTCAACAGTTATTGTATACATATGTTTCTTGAGTTGGTTTAAAGAGACTTTATAGTAACATTGTCCAAATCCTCAAAATAAAATTTTAATTCTAGCGGTTCCCTCATACCATGTTGTATTCGTATATTACCAATCATGGGACAGGTTTCGGCTTTTCAAATTTCCCTTTCGTTACAAAGATACATGTATGTACGATCGAAGTATTCAGATAAGAAAAACTCCGGTGGAGTTTTTCTTACCGTGTACAAAGTGAGTGCAGTGAGTTAGTGACTATCACTTTGCATTTTCGCTCATTACTTGGCCATGCAATGTCCATTTGACGTGACATTTTCACACAATACCCTGTGGACATATGAGATAACAATAATATACATTGCATCAACCATTCATCACTTTTTGCACATGTCAACAAAGGTACTAGATCCCATTAACATGTTGAATGACATTATTGGAGCAAGGAGTTACTATCATGGCTAATAACTCCTTTATTGAACCGAATCGGTTAAAATAATGCAAACGATTCGAAAACACGGAAATAATTATGAAAGACGTATTCAATTTAATACACATGAAAGTACTTCTCTCACGGAAAACGTAATTAATTTTCAAGTGCTATTATGGTTAATATTATGCAACTCGAACTATTGGATGACGCGCTAGACCATTCCTGAACGTATTGGTGTGGCTGTTTAAAGGGATTTAAAGTAACAACGTCAAAATCCACAAAACATACTTTACTTTGAACTGTAGCGGTTTTCACATACTTCATTGTATTTGTATTAGCAGCATGCATGGAACAGTTTCGTTTTTTCCAAATGTATTTTCCGTTAACCAGATATGTATGATTGTAGTGTTCAGATTTATAATTATATAATGGATATTCATACTGCGTACAACGTCAGTGCAATGAGTTAGCAAAATATATGGTCACACCTTTCTTTTTCCTGAACCCACGATTATATTAACATGTAGAAACAGGGGCGTCGATCCTGGGGGGCAGGGGGGGGGGCGGTCGCCCCCCCCCCCCCCCGATGAAAATATTGGGGGGGGGGGGGGCGAACATATCATTTGCCCCCCCCCCCCCAATAATTCCGAAAATGAGGAAGAAAAAAATCGAGTGATATAATGCCAAAGAGGAGAAAGACACATTTATCAATAATTAATCTTTAAAATGGCCGTTTTTTAGTTTGAAAAGGACTGTAAATCTCTTTTTTGCCGCGCGCGTATTGCAAGTTTCATTTTGGTTGCAATGAAATCACTTTTCGAAATGTGTTGGGCAGTGTAATTTCTCAAACGCACACCGCAAACGAAGCTTATTAAACCCTCATCTATAGATAGCACACCGTCACAGAAAATAAAATAATTTGAAATATACCTTTCAGTCAATTCGGTCCATATGCGCTGAACGCAAATCAAATTGGAATATCATGTCCCCCCACATTTGAAAGTGGAGGAGATTGTCCCCCTCCCTTTGTCATTATGTATGTTTGGTTCTATACTTATATACTTCATATTACGTGAAATTTCTGTCTCAGGTGTGCACAAAATCGTACAATTTCACGCCCAAAAATACAAAAGCTCCCTACTGGAGGAGGGGGACACCCCCTCCCACACCCTCCCCCGCTCGGTCGCTTCGCTTCCTCCCCCAATGTCTCCCTCCACTTTTGAGAAGTTGTTGACGCCCTTGCTTAGTTTCATGGGAGCCCAATGCCCTAGACTATATCGATGGCTCTACACCGTGTCCCAGAAAAAACGAAACCGGGTTTCATGGCAGAAATTTTATGTTATAATGAATAATTTCCTTGATGATATATATATGTCTGAAAAGCTACGTGTCTCTTCTTTTATTTGATATACAACTTATGGCACATAATTCACGCATGACTGAATTAGAACGATAGAAAGTGGTGTTACCAAAATTCAATTTGCGCGCAGAAATTGCAAGTTTGGGTGAGGTTTTGGGGAGAGTTTTACGAGTAGTAAACGTACTTATTTTGAAAAAGGACAGACACCGCATGAAAATTCATAATTTTATCTTTTATATGACACCTCATGATTAAAAAATAAATTATATATGCCAGAGAACGAATACAATGAAAACATGCTTGATTCCAGCCCAAATGAGTAAATTTCCTGATCTAGCCTGTTTCCTGATCCCCATGTTTGTGTAAATTCACTCATGCATCAACGTCTATTGTCAGGAAAGCTGAGCGACTTCTTACTCAACATTCACTCATTCGGGCAGAAATCAGGCATGTTTTCATTGTACTCGTTCTCTGGCATAAATCATTTATTTTTTAGCATGAGGTGTCATGTAAAAGATAAAAATATGAACTTTTATGTGGTGTTTGTCCTTTTTAAAAATAAGTACGTTTACAACTCTTAAAACTCACCCAAACTTAAAATTTATGCGTGCAAATTGAATATTGGTAACACCACTTTCCATTGTTCTAATTCAGTCATGCTTGAAGTATGTGCCATAAGTTGCACATCAAATGAAAGAAGAGACACAGAGCTTTCCAGGCATATATATATCATCAATTAAATTATTCAATATGACAGAAAATTTCTGCCATGAAACCCGGTTTCGTTTTTTCTGGGACACGGTGTATAGTATACATGATCACGTGGATCCATCTCATGCAAGGCTCAATCTTTTCCTCGATATGCCTTTTAAAAATACGTTACGAGTAGGTTCACTATTTTATACAATTTTAACACCCATGATAGGAGTTGCAAATGTCTGAAATCTAAAAGCTGCCGGGGGCTCCGCCCCCTGGACCCCCATTATTGTCCCCAAATGTGGGTGCCCCCCAAAGTCAGGTCTTCGAGCCATCAAGACACTTTCAATGAGCGCATAATAAAACTTCCGGGCATGCCAATGTGGGGCTTTTAGCTCTCTCAGTGGTCACTTTTTTTTTTCAAATTTCGCCCCCCCCCCCCCCCCCCCAATCGCAAAAACGGATCGACGCCCCTGTGTAGAAATGTATTCTACAAAACATAATGAGAATTCAAACAAACGGGGGGAATAGAATGATATTTCGAGCAAATGGAAAATAACTGAAACTTTGTGTACAAAACCTATATCATATACTTAGAGAGTTTTCCACAATCGTATTATCAGAGTATTTGTTGCCGATTTGAATCCCTATTTTAAGTAAATGGCTAATAAAAAAGAATATTTTTCTTAATTCCTGGCTGATTGTGCTCAAACTTTCAAACATCATCTCATCTATTCAATTGGCCTCTTATATAGTGAGGACATTACATTGTCCGGGTTTCATTGTCCTTTCAAATTAGTGCTTAAACGGGTCATGCTATTCCGTAAAAGGCGAAATGACAGCGTCATTCTCCTTGAAGGAATACCAAAAAAATGCAATTATTCTAGAGTTGGGCGTCACGACTATTCATACTAATATATTATAGTCAACCCACGTAAGACCTTATTAACAAATAACTTCTGTTATCAAGACGTAATTGCATTCCCTGAATGTGTATAGAAGTTGTTTTTTTCCTTGTTCTGTGATCTCAAATGACTCTACGAAACAAAGGAAACATATTCAAATAATGTTCTTTTGTTTCGTATTATATTTTAGAGACGATTTAACTGGCTTACTCGTAATAACGTACAACAGAGCACAATATAATCATACATGGAACGTTTTTCTTTTTCTTTAGCCGAAAGCATAATGCTCCTGGTATAATGTTGGTGCATTCATATTTATAGTGTGAATTCTTTTTTATCCGTATGTTTGAGGTGTTTCTATGTTCGTTTGCTTGTTTGTTATTCTGTTTTTGTTTAAACTATGTGTATGGGTTCGTATCCTTGTATATGTGTACTATCGTCTTTTATACTTCTACTTCTACTTGGGTACTCGACAGGGTCCATCAGTCAGGACGTAGAGTCGAGGGGAACCGGTGAGGTGTCCCATTAATTGCCGATTGAGGCAACTGCTCCCGCAAAGGCTCCTAGTGATGTAGAAGCCAAGATATTATTGGGGAGCGCATTCCATGCTGTTACAGTTTGTGGGAAGTAGGAGTTCTGGTATATGTACGTCATCTATGAACTTGGGCTTCTGTTCGTAGCTTTGCTCTTTTCTTTAATACGCTGAATCACTTTGTCTTTTAAGTTCAGTTATTGTGTTGTTGTTGTTGTTGTTGTTGTTGTTGTTGTTGTTGTTGTTGTTGTTGTTGTTGTACATTTCGTCATTTCATCAGGAAAAGGGATTCAATCGCAGTTTATAGTGACAATTGCTCTGACATGCACTACACATCGGAAAATATTGTTCCCTGTGCATATCTATTACGGCTTGCATATAATCATTAGTATAGGAATATAATAATTATACTAAGCAAACTCCGCAAATCTAATATGGGATCAACTTGAGAAAGGTGCGATCGGGGATCACGTATCTAGCGGCGCAGCTTTCTATGTATAGAGTAGATGCATACATAGAGGGAATTGTCATTAAACAAAAAAACGTTTTAATTACGTATTGTATTATATAATTTTATTTTATATCATGTTATATTAATATCATATTATATAATATTTTACTTATATTATAACAATCACAATTATGGTAAATGATCTCCCTAAGGCAGTAAATAAATGTGAAATTATGATATGTGCAGATAATGCTGTATTATTTGTTATAGTCCGGTCACATATCAACGGATTGCGCAAACGTATGTCAAACGGAGAGCTAAATTTTTCATCCGTTCTATGCGTTTCTTGTCCGTTCCTTGTCCGGTGATGTACATTGTTCTATGTTTTGTACATGAAGCAATGGAGACGACTTTCATCACCGGATAATTTAATTTCGCAAATTGTCTATTCGTTGGGCATACGTTTCCGCTATCCGTTGATATCTGACCGGGCCATTACCCAGCTAGCCACCTGATGTCGGGCCGATGTCGGAATTTGGTTGCCGGATGTCGGCATATCGCCGTTGGCTCGAGGTTAAAATGTCCGCCAGCCCAACATCGTCACGACGTCATTTTTGTGATATATTGGCATAACGTCATTTTCCGACAATGGCCCAACATCATCTCATGACATGATGTTGGGCCATTGTCGGAAAATGACCTTATGCCAATATATCACAAAAATGACGTCGTGCCGATGTTGGGCTGGCGGACATTTTAACCTCGAGCCAACGGCGATATGCCGACATCCGGCAACCAAATTCCGACATCGGCCCGACATCAGGTGGCTAGCTGGGTAGTAGTAAACATCAAGAGGAAATAGAGAGGGTTATGAATCAAGAACTTAAAAGTGTTCAAGAATGGGTACAAATAAATAAACTTGCTTTGAATCCTATTAAAACTGAATTTATGTTATTTGGATCCACAAACAAACTATCAAAAATACAGGATCCTATATACAAATTAAATTGGAAGCTCATCACATTTTACAAGTGGATACTTTTAAATATTTGGGCGTCTGCTTAGATTCCACACTAAATTGGAAAGAACGTGTGAAAAAGAAAAACACAAGCACAAAAATTGGTACAAGAGTTGCCCTTCTTGGTTGCTTGAAAAGATATTTACCTGTTGAAGGATTACAACTTTTAGCATATGCCCTAATTTTACTTCTTTGTTAATACTGTAGTAATGCCTGGTCCGATCGTTCACAAGGTACTAAGGATATAATTATACGCCAACATAACAGAATGGCAAGAATGGTTTTGGGAGTCGAGGTGCGTACCCCAACAAAAGAAGTTTTAAATCATTTACATTGGGTAAGCATTGAAGAGAGTACAATGTTGATTAAATCTCAATCTTTACATAACCATAATGCCAGAAACGCAGATATCAGATCACACAAATACACATTTTATTAATCACTTGTGAACAAAGTTACTAGATCCCTTTAACAAGAACACCCTGTCACTGTATCACTATGTTCATATCTTCATCTGATTTCACCCACACATGCGTTCCCCCGTCATGTCTCATCATTGCAAACATCGGTCACTCGAATGCATACAGGCTGCGACAAAAAAAAACTGTCGCAAGTTTTAAACCTGAATAAAATAAGAAGTAGAATGAGAAAAAATAAGCAGTGGCGTTGCTATGAGGGTGGAGCAAGAGATACAAATACCCTGCTCCCTGGGTGTGGGAAGTCTTTAAAAAAATGGTATAACTGCCAAAGTTATTCAATTATTGCTAGTAATTATTAGACAATATTTATTGGTGATTTTATTGCTGCTGTTGCAGTTCCTTTTTCGGCTTTGCATCAATATAGAATTTTTAACAGTAAAACAATACCTCAAAATACGTAATTATTACACAACAAAAAGAACCTGCCATGCATATAGGACTGAGTCTGTGTGGTGATGGTGGGGGTGGGGGGGGGGGGGGGGGGGGGGTGGAAAGTTATATATAACCACACCACTGTTATGGGAAATTTGACCCAAATGTTGCCCCTTATCATCAATATCTAGGTTGATGCCGCATAATACGGCCCAACACGGTGAACGAACAATGAATAAATCGCTGCCGTCAGTTCAGAAACGTGTTTTGAAAAACTAAACAGGGCATTATAATTCATCATTCAATATTATAGCGCTTTCCATTGACGGTGAAATTCGAAACGCCGGACTGTTTTATTCATGTGTGATCTTTATAGGTATGCACCCATTTGGTGTACGCCTCACTGGTATAATGCATAACATCAATTTCCTCAATTCCAAACTTGGCCTCCAATCCTAAACTTAAAGGGTACCACCACCCACAAATAATATTCTTATAAATGAAAGGTAACATCTTTAGTACTCCATTCCATCAACAAGTTCAGAAAAATATTTTTCCAGAAAAAAGAAGACAAAAATTGGAAAACGCATCACCATTCTAAAGCATGCGTTCATGGGTCTGCATGTACGACGACTATACCTTTGTCCAGAGCGAACGAATCGTCCGGGATTCTATTGTCTCCAAACTTACGCGTGAATAACATTGGCGCACTCGCAAATGTTTGGCGCGTACGGAACCATGAAATAATAATGGTTCCGTAAGTGCTGGTAATTAATTGCATTGTTTATTAATTACACGACCCTTTGCAAAATGTTGGGTATCTATTTGATATCGCAAAACGGTACCAAAACAAATAATTATGTGTTGTTCTTTGCCTGGTGGTCCCCTTTATTAACCATAATCCCATTCCCAATGCTTAACTCTAATACGTAATCCTAATCAAGAACCTCTCAATCCTGATTTTGCTAGTAATAGACGAAATGGATTTCGACCAAAAAAACTATCAGGTGAAGACGGAGCTGCACGTTAATACGGATGCATGTAGGGCATCAGACTTTTTAACCGTGACAAACATACCAATAAACCCACTAATTCTAGAAAAGAAGATGAGATCGCATTTCATAGTCGACTGCCACACAATATCTACGTGGATCAGATTTGCATACTAAGTAGAACCTGGTCTGCAGAGGTATTTGGTTGAGATTGAGAAAGAGAAGGGTGTTATTTATGTATTTATTTTTTGATTTGAAAGTAGTTTTGAAACGTAAATCAGACGCACTGTGCCATCTTGTGAACGCCTTGCGCACGGGGCGCAGTACACATTGGCTAAGTGTTGTTTAAGCCCGGCGCAGACAGAGCCGACTAAACCCGATCGATCCGACCGGTTTTCAATCAGGCTATAGTCGGGCCCGGTCGGTCGGAGCCGATTCATCGTGTTGAATCGGCCCCGACTGTCTCTCGACTGGCAACTGTGTGCTGCGAGGCACTGAAAACTGAGCAGAGCCGAATGAAAACAAGTCGGATCGGGTCGATGGTTTTGCAGTGTACACAAATAAGGCAGTCTCGTTTAAATAGCGATCCGCGGTGTAGCATCCCCATGCATGATAATCTTTAAAGTCAAATAAAAGTATTATTTTGGTCTATGATAGATATTATGCTTATCGCTCACTTTCCCAATGCTTATATTTGGCTTTAATAGATAATCATGTTTACAATTGAGGAGTAGATTTGGATATAAAATAAGTGATATACATGTACATTTTATATCAAAATGTCATGAAGGTATAATGATTGAGAGGATAATGATACAAGTAATCGTTCTTTTAGCTCGAATAGACTTTAATCACCCATAATGATTCGATGACGTGTAAAACTGTGTACTCATGATTAAAAAAAAGAAATGTTATCTTATCTCAATCTGTTATCAAAGCGAAAGCACTTCAATAGAAATCTAGAGATTATCTATATAATTATAAACAACATAAAAACGCATATTGTGGTGATGTGTTACACATTGCATTGGTTAATATCTGCTTGCTTGAATATACCGTGGGAATTTAAAAGCATGCGCATATGACTTATTTTAAACATTACTGCATGCCGTCATTTCCCGTACGGCCGGTAACTTCAATTGTGTTTGCTGATTTCCATCATTACGGTTATGTGGAAACATGGCTATAAGCACGACTGAAGTTACCGACATAAACCATGTGGGCCATTGCAGTTTCAAAAGTACAGGTGTTCACTAATTACACGTTGTTACAACAAACATCATAAATCATTTAAATGGACAAAACATAATAATAATGGAAATTAACCCTTCTGCCATTCTGCAGCGACTTAGAGGACTGTCATGTATATGGTGACCATGTTTACGTAGCTGATGTACTTTAATTGGCCACGTTAAACGTGAATGTAACGACCCGTCATAATTCAAATAAAAAATGTGTGTATATAATATTGATAATGGCACGTTGTTACCGTCAACAGAAATCATTATTCATTACAAATAACACAAATTATAAACATAATATGTTGACTCTTAATTTGAATCAATACAAAACATGTAAAAGAGAACTAACAACCAATCATGTTTTTATTTTTAACATACCATCTTATTATAATATACATGTAGTTATTTCACGTTATTACACAAATAATCATTATTCATTCAAACCCTTGGCGTAGCTACTGGGCGAGGTGTGGTGTTAGTGGGCACGGGGACACGTGCCCCCCCCTCCCCCATCTTAAAAAAGAAAAATACACTAAGTGTGACCCCCAGTGGCGTAGCGGGGTAGGACTGATTGGGGGGCGCAAATTTTTTTTTTTTTTTTTTGGGGGGGGGGGGGGGGGGGAGGGCACACCTTATGTATTTCTTTGTTTTTTGCCAAAAATGTCCCCTTATGTTTCCTATTGTTTTTTAATATTATTATTGGGGGGCATGTGCCCACTCATGCCCCCCCCCCCCCCCCCCCGTCGCTACGCAACTAGTGACTCCAACAATCCACGTGCTCCCCCCATTTAGTCCGACAATGCTACACCTCTAATTCACACTAATAAGTACACCAACATAACATAAACTTTGTAGCGTGTTGGTCGGGTATTATTTGGGCACGTATACACGACATTTTGACGATCAATTAGATGTTTTCATCATTATTTGTATATTGTATAGTATACTGGCAGTGGCAGTAATACAACAAATTATATGAATTCATTCAAAGCATAATGATCAGTATAAATGAATATGCAGCGAGTTAAATGTCAAATGTAGGGTTAGTTCAAGACAATTAATACAAAAAAAACTATTTTTCATTTTATTTTTTTCAAAATAGACGATTTAAAAAAAAAACAATTAGCATTTTGAAAACTCTCTTAATATTGCATAGTAATGACATGATAGTACAAACAATAACAAACGTAATAATTACACTAAATCACCATTGTAGCGCGTTAAAATGTCAAATATGGTATGATTAGCAATGATCAGTAGGTGTCATTTTTGTCACAGAAAAAGTTAATTTGACGACCAATAAGGCGTTGAATATTTGTCCAAATATTACATTATCTATCAGAATTCATTCAGCAAGGAAAATCAATCAACTCTAAAAACACAATAGAGTGCGTTAAATGTCAAATGTACAGTCAGTTCAAGTCCATTTAAAGGGACAGTTCAGTTTTTGTTTAAAGGGAGCTTCGAGAAATAATTTTTGTGTGAGGTAATACAAAACTAAGTGCAAAATTTAAAAGAGCACACAATTCTAAAGACAGAATCAACTTTGTATGATCAAAATCGGTTCAGAAACAGCTGAAATATCCTGAAATATATCCGATTGGCGTAAATGTTGGGGACCAACTTTAATTCAATAATTAATCCTGCACATTTTGGAAAATATTCCATAATGGTTTTTAAATTGTTATGATGATCTCTTTATTGAACAAAACATCATATTCACATTTTTTTTATTTAAAAAATGGTTGAGACTTGATTTGTCTGGATGGCACCCTCTTGTGTTAACGACTGTTGTTTTTAATGAAAACAGGCCTGTAACTTAACTATTGTTATGTGTGAATACCATTTAAGCATCATTGAATAACAACTGTTAGTTTTTAATGATAAATTACAAGTTTGTGTTACTAAAATTCTGTTTGACCCAAACTGTACCCCTTTAACGACCAATATGGGTTTAAACACTTTTTGCATTATATAGAAGAGTAAAGACACGATGTTACAAATTAATAAACAAAAATGATAATCTCACTAAATCATTTTGTAGCGCGTTAAAATGTAAAATATCGAATCGATCTACCTTTTTGTAAAATAAAAGTGCAATAACCACCAATATTATTAGGCTTCTGATAGGTAATAATGTAAAATATTAAATGGTTTGATAATCATATTTAATGATCAAAACATATTATGAGAACTCTACAAATCACAATAAAGCGCGTTTAAATGTCAAGTACAAGGGTAGGTTCAAGTTTGAGGACCAATTAGGTTTTTTTTACAATTTTTATATTCCATATTAATGGCATGTTACTACAAAACAATTAACAAAGTACATCACTATGATGACAGCCCGTTAAAATGTCAAATATAAATTATAATTATTCTGTGTACTTTTTTGTGACATAAAAGTAGATTTAACGACCAATTAGACTTATAAACATGGCGTAAATATCATATTGGTTTATAATCATGATCTCATTCAAACAAACAAAACATGAATAATCTCCAAATCACTACGTAGCATCAAATGTCAAATACATTTTGTATTGGTGTTTTTTTGGTCTTATTTAAAATAAATCTATTATAATGACCAATTAGACTATAGAAGTCATTGTACTCTGTGAAAATAACACGCTAGCTAGCTGTTAAAATAACAAGATAATACGCACGTTCATAATGTTATATTAAAAATGTAATGTTCACGTTTTTTTTTTTTTTTACAAGAGCTGAAATTGCACTATCTTTAAAGGATTTAGTATTTTGTTGGCATGTGCCGAACGTGCTGAATGGTTGGTACAATGTGTAGTTTTGTGATTTGATTTATCCTGTGAGTATTGTGTGAACATTTCACGTTGAATGGATGGTGTATGGCCAAGTAATGAGCAAATATGCACATTATATTCCTAACTCATTGCACTGACTTTGTACACGGTTATGACTATCCAGTGGATAGTTAAATATCCGAACACTTCAATCGTAAATATCTTTTTAACGAAATGGAAATTTGAAGAAAAGAAAACAAACTCACGGTTTGGATTTAAATTCTTTCAACATGTTCTACACATATACGGATACCAATGACTCAGGTTCACCTGTCCACCGCTTAAAGGGGCCATGCAAACTAAACGCATGTTATCTTCTGTTCATCTCTATTAGTGTACACATCAACTATTTGTAAATAATTTGACCCAAACATATTTTGTTTATTTTAAAACATTTTAGTAATTATTTTTCTCCATATTGTGAAGCCCCCACTTCTGAAAATCTCTCCAGAGTAGAAATCTATTGTTGACCTGTTGTGACATCATCAGCCATTCACTACTCAGTTACAAAGAAGTTACCTTCACCCAAGCTGAGTGCCTAATCACAATAGCATCACACGGTTGAATAGAATACCAACTCACACACCTTCAATTTCAATAGCTGTTGCTATGTCAGAAGAAAAGCACTGTCTAAGCTATTGCATGGAGGTATGCAGGGCATGCTTTTGTTTGGATGTTCTTTTTGATTGACAGATGATGTCACAACAGGTCAACAATATAATTTACTCTGGAGGGTTTTTAGGAGGTGGGGCTTAGCAACATTCAGAAAAATAAATGATAAAATGTTAACAAATATACAAAACATATTTAGGTCAAACCGTTTAGAAATATTGAATGTGTACACTAATACAGATGAACAGAAGTCAGCATGCATTTGGTTTGCAGGGCCCCTTTAATGGGAAAACTAAAGCTCACAATAATTTAAATACCAAAGACTTATTCCAATGTTTCATTTGTTACCTGTTCCCTCCCAGATTGTGCAATCCCCATAGATAGTTAATACATGGGGCCATCAGGTTCCCCGAGGCAATGGGTTATTTTTTTCTTTCTTTTCAAGTATCAAATTCATTATATTCATAGAATACGCGAAATAACGATTAAAATACTCAAATCGACCGTTGGTTGTATTGATTAAGGGATCTAGTAACATTGCCCAAATCCACAAAACTTACTTCGAACTCTGATGGTTCTCTTAGTCGTATTAACAATAGGTGAATGGGATAGGTTTCGTTTTGTCCCCTTTCGTTAAAAAGATATTTACGATTCGGATTTGTAATTATCAACTGGAAAATTATAACCGTGTACAAAGACATCGCAATGAGTGAGCAAATATATTTCGCTCAATACTCGGCCATAAAACATCCATTTTACGTGGAATGTTCACACATTACTCAGTGGACATAATATTTAGATAACAGAAACACACATTAACCACTCATCACTTTTTGCACATGACAACAAAATAACTAGATCCCTTTAAAACGCGTCATGCACACACTGTCTCCATAGAGGGGCACAATCCGTGAACACTGATAATAAAAGCATTCGAAGAAAAGTGACTCGGTTGTCATAATTCTTTTACCGATATACTGTGGAAAGTAATGACGTGAAAAGATATCTAAGTATAAAAGGACATTACTAAAAAAGGCAAATGTGAATTTGAACAATTCAATTGACTTTGTTTCCTCTTCCACAAATTAAACGCTTTAACATGCATTTAATGATATTACATGGAATTGCAGAACTATTGCAATGCAATAACGTGATAATCAGAATGGGATCTTCTCCTATTACGTTATCCATTTAAAGGGAACCACCACCTCAAAATAATATTATAATAAATGAAAGGTAATTGTTTTGGTATTCCATTCCACCTACAAGTTCAGAAAAAATTGGCTTCCAGAAAAATTAAATAATTTGAAAATTCATCACCATACTTGCGTAAGTGTACATGGGTCTACATACGAAGACTACGGCTATTGTATAGGACGTACGTGTCGTATTGGCTTACTGTCTCTAAACATACGCGTGCATAGAGTTGGCGCACGCGCAGACAATTGGCGCATACGGAACCAAAAGGCCCTAATGGTTCCGTAAGTGTTGGTGATTAATTGTCTTGTTTATGAATTACACAATCCGTTGCAAAGTGTTGTACATCTATTAAATATCAAACACTGATACCAAAACATACAAGACTGTATTGTTCTTTGCGTGGTGGTCCCCTTTAATGCCTAGATCACAAATGCTCCGGGCGCCGTACGATTTTTTTTACCGACGGCGGATTTTCTACGGTTTCGTGGAGTTGGGATATCGTACGATGTCTGCGATATGATTGTGTAGTGGTCACATATTTTCCGGGGACCGTACTATGATTTTGGGAGTTCAAGCAAAATTAAATCGCACGGCTCCCGTACTTACAATCTGAGCGCTCGTATGGATGCCTTGCGGGACCTGTACGGGCATCGCAAGATACTCTTACGATATCGTGCGATTTGAATGGCCCCAAATTCAGTCGCAAAATCGTACAATATTCGAAAAAATACGGTGTTCCTGCTGGGCCCGTGCAGTGCCCTTGCGGTGCCCGTGCGATGCTCTCTACGACGTGTCTACGGGCTTACGGCAAGTAAAAAATCGTACGATGCATTTTTTGGTTTAACTCCGCGTTAAACAATTTGTTGACATCGTACGGCGAGGAAACATGCAACGGCGACCGCACGATAGCCACGGCACCCTTGCGGGCGCCGCAAGATTCCCGCAAGATTTCACCAAAAAGTGGCATCGTACGGGCGCCGTATCGGCCGTATCCCAAATCGGAGCAGTTGTGACCTAATCATAAGAGAACTTCACGCTGTTAGAAGTAAGTACTGTTGTTTTCATCAGATTTAGATTTTGTCTTAAATGAACTGGAAGCTGGATTTGTGCATACACACTGATTAGGTGAAAGTTGTGCGGCAACTATTTTTTGTATTTGACCAGCAGTATGAAAGCCTTCCATGTCTTAGAATTTGCGTTTTCAGGGGTGTGGCCAAATGACGTCATAACAGGCGGAAGTTGCATTGTACAGGCAATTGCGAACTTCCGCATGCAATAACGTCACACGTACGCCTGTCCTATCTTGCAGACAGCATTCGGGCAAATTTTTGGGGCGTCCTAATGGTGATTTTGGAGTTAAGAATTTGTAATGCAATTCAAAGAAAACGGTTTATTGTATTTGGATTATCCACGAACAAAATTACACGAGTCGGTCTAAAATTAAAATGATGTGTGTATATATATATACGCTTTTGATGTCAGGACCACTTTCGAATTGGCTACGGCCGAGAAAAGTCAGTAAAACAACAAAAGTAATGCACGGATTTGGGTGACAACGATATAGGCTTTTGTTACGTCCGTGATTCTTTGCTATGAACACAATATTACAGGGCCGGATTTTGTGCCATATTTATCATTAAAAGGATACTGGCAAAGTCGGATAACAAATTATGCAGGGTAAATAGTTCATTATGGAATATTATTGTTGTATTGATTACAAAATAATGACAAAATAAATATAGCTCACATTATTACTTTGTACTTAATATACCTATGAATCCGTATGATTTTTATCTGATTTTAATAAATGGCGTACATATTCCATTTGAATGAATACCAAAAACATAACAAGATATCACGTTAGATTTATCTATCAGATTTCATTTGATAACTGCCGTAATCATTCGATACGGTCAAGGTCAATCCATTGTTGGTAAATTTCAAAGCGGCGTTTTTGTGTCATATTCAGTCCTCATATTTCATACAAAACGGACGCACTAATTATATGATTTAGATATATTTAGATAAAATTATAGTACCGTCGTAGCGCTGAAATCGTTTTGTTGTGAGCCGACTGTAAATAACAGGCCAGCTAATGTATATTAATATATCCCACTCAAACAAAAAGTATAAACATAATTATTATACAGTTGAACATTTCTGAAAGTTATTATCATCATACTATATAACCATAACATTTATACGATTTTGTTTTTTTTTTACTTTTGGGGCATGCATGACAAAGCATTTGTGTTACAATGCAGGATAGAACTTAAATAAAAATAATGATTTCCCTATACTGTACATCTATTATAGATGAAATGTCAGGTATATTAGCGAATTCATTTCCTGATTAAGGTATACACCATTTTCTTACATTTGGGTTACTGCAAATAATTAACCCCACATTTCTCCGATGCTGACCTCCGATAATGTAAACAGACCATATTTTTACCAGAACAGATAAGTTCACGCTCAATTAGAGATAATGATATATCGTCAGACTGGTTACCTCCCTAACATTTGTTTACAGTGT